>BKZX01020601.1:0-14386 GCA_014362285.1 Fagus crenata
GATGTTGAGCCCAAAACTCTACACCAAGTGCGGTAGATCACTTGATGGCTGATGGTGCATTTCCCTCTAGTGCTCCCTGATCCACCAGGCTGCAATGCTCACACAGGGGGTTACGGTGGACTAATGAAATTGATGCCGCAGATCAAAATGAGCTAATGATTATTGAATTCACTTTCAAAGTAGTAGAAATCAAGGATCAGTGCCGTGGATCAAGAGGCTGAGCACAAAACACTTGACTTCCTCTGTGACTTGCAAGAAAGGCAGGAGCAGAGTAAAGGATCATAACAAATCACAGAACTTAGGAGATTTGGAGTAGGAAGAGAATCATTTACTGTGCAAAACGTACATGAGTCAGTACTGAGTGTTGGGTTAAGTGTTTGATGGGAGTTTTCTGTTGTGGCAGACTAAAAAAGTGCTTTTAGTCCACCGTGGACCTACGGGAAGTGTCCCGTGGACTGATGTTGGTTAACTGTATTTCTGGAGCTTTTGAAGCCAGCTCTAATGGAGAAATTTCAGTATGAGAATTTTTCTGATCAGCCAACAAACCCCTTATTCCTTCTTCTCGCCCCTATTTATAGTGGTGTTTATGTCTAAGGGTCTGATTTGTTATCCCCCTAATCATGAGAATCATTGTTTAACCAAAAAATAATGGGGGCAGAGATTTAACAAAGTTTAATTTTTTGGGGCTGAGCTGATGGCTTTCGTCTGCTGCAGATCTGATTTGATCTGCGGTGAATGGCGGATTTTCAGGCCATTTATGAGGATGGAGGTGATAAGCATTAAATGCTTGATGATGGTCTGAAGCATTTAAGATGACTTGACTCACATACGTTTTGCATTAATTAGATTTGATCTTACCATTTTCGGTATTTTTTCCCCAGCAGATCAATACCTTTTCTGTTACGGCAGATCAAATAAAATTTGAGTAAATTGATTCCCCTACCTCCAAACCGTGCTTCCTAAGTTCCATGATATGGAGGAGCAAGGACTACCGGAGTGTTGGGCTGTGGTGGTCGTTGCTCTCGAGTGGTGGTTGCCTTGGTGGCTATGGCAGACTTCTCCAGTCTTTTCAGCTTTTGATCGTTGCTTTTGTTTCAGCTGGTGATGCCGTGGATCATTCTGTGACGAAATCCACCGCGACCAGTGGACAAAGGAAATGACCAGCTTGTCTTTCATCATTACTCACTTTAGCTGGTATTGATTTGGGCGGCCATGGGAGATTTCTTGGTCTTTTCGGACCTTATATCATCCCCTTCGTCATCTGCTGCAGCTGGTGCCGCCGCCGCAGATCGTTCTGTGACTGAATTTGCTGTGGACCGCTGGGTAATTCGCCGTGGACCACTGGGTAACTCGCTGTGGACCACTGGGTGGTGTGGAAGACCAGCCTCCTTCCTCTTTTCTGGTCTGCCGTAGACCATATTTTCTGGAACCATAATGCTTATTTGTTGGTTAATGAAGAAAACCAACCATTTGTCATGATTATTGTAGGTTTGGAAATCTGATTTTGCTTTGGAAATGTCTCCCTTCAGAGCCTCGGGCACCGCGCCAAGAGAGGAGGGAAAAATGGTGCTTATGAGACAGTCATTTTCCCTCTCTTTTTCGAATTTATTTCAGATTCTTCTTGTGCGGCAGACTTGAGTTTGGGGAGTAAATGGGCTGGGCTTTTGTTAATCTCTTTGGTGCTTGGGCCTGGTGGATTGCTTTTGGTCCATTTCTCTTCATGTTTTGTCTACCGTGGATCACTGGGTTTGTTGGGCTTTGGAGTCCTGGTAGATCACTGAGATGTTGGACTTAGTCTACCGTGGACTGAAAAAATGGGTCTCTACATTTAGCCCCTCGAGCCCAAATCGCACGTGATGTGTGGTTTGGGTGAGCAGCGTTTGGTGGAATATATGCACCTATGCACGTTGTAGTATTTCTTTTCCCACTCTTTTTCTTTTGTACGTGGGTTCCTCATTTCATGGGGTTGTGGCAGATGGGAATGTCAGTTATTAGAACTGATATTCTTTTTAACTTCCCCTCTCCCTAGCTTTTCTCATCAGAGCAATTATTAAATCCTCTTGGGGTTTCGTGAATTGCAATACCAACCACCAGCCTCCCTGAGCATTTATTGTAGCCTCATTATAAGTCAGCTTGTGTTTCCAAGAGAAGGGAAAAGGGATTTTAGGAAAGTAAAAGGCTCTCTCCCCCAATCTCCCTCTTCTCCCCATTCTCTGTATTGCCAAAATTTTTTTTTCTTTGTTCTTTGCCGTAATCAATGGTTTCTTCCTCCTCTACGGTCCCGGTTGGCCCTTCCTCACAACCCAGCACAGACGAAGGGCTGGAGCCCTCGTTGACGGTACTAGCGGCGTCCACCGAGGCAATGGTGGACGCCCCAGTAGCTCCTCTGCCCGTTCCGGGCGAATCCACGCCGGCAGCTCCCTCCTCCGTCCCTGGTGAGGCCGAGGAGCTAAGGGAGGGGTTCGCCTTCCCCTTAATTGACCCCTGGAATGCAAGTTCCCCTTTGTTTCCTCCTAGGTCTGTGGACTTCTCTTTCCCTACGGAGGATTGGGATTGGACTGTTTCAGGGTCGGAGCCTACGGTGGATCAAGCTTGGGTCCCAAATCTTGATGAAGTCTCTGAATTGCTGATTCAAAAGGGAGACCTCCAGGCAGTCCCCATCAACTTCAATTTCCTCTGTGCCTCTTCTAAGGATTGGTCTCACTGGGTGGACCGGGAAATCCTTGATGCTGATTTCTGGGACAGTCTGGTGGATGCTGGCATCCATTGGTCCATCTTGATCTCTAGGAGCTGCAATATGTTTAGAGACACTAAGTCGCTCTGTGAGTTGCTAAGGAGATGGTGCCCTTCAACGCACACCTTCCTTTTCTCTTGGGGAGAGCTCACACCAACTCTGGAAGATATGGCCAACCATTGGATACTCCCCATCCTTGGTGAGCATTCGTTCTCTGATATCAAACTGTCTGCAGAAGAGGAGGAGATTGTAGTAGCTTTGAGGAAGCGATCGTCCACCAGATTGAGTGGTTGGCCTTCACACTTTACCCAACTCAAGGGGGCTCCAGTCCGCCATGCTGCTTTTGTGCTGTACTGGCTTTGCAAGTGCACTTTTGGTAATTTTCCTTGCTATTCAGTAAACACCACTTTTATTCCATTAGCTATTAAGATATCCACTGGACACTGTTTTCCCTTCGCACCCTTGTTTTTGGGTCACTTGTACTCGCAACTGGACTTGCTCCATGATTGCGAGGTCGAGGGTGATTCTTGTTATATTTTGTCTGCTGTTTTCAATACTTCGGTGTTGCAGACGTTCTTTTGGGAACATTCTGTCAGTTACCTTTTTGCTGTGAGAGAGAAGTTAGCTGCTTGGGGTAGGTTTTCTGATCTACCGAAGGAGTTCTTGGACCGCTTCCCAGACTTTAGGGATAACTTACCTTTGGTCTACCGTTGGGTGGGTCTAAAGACCCGTGATTATGATCTGGTGGATGCTCTGGATCATGAAGAGAATGTACTGTTTAGACCTTATGGGGATGATCACCCCGGTTTTACTTGTGCCTCCATTTTCAGAAAATTCTACCAGCCGTCTCCTTTGATCCGAGATTTAAAAGTTGATGATTATCGGAGTTTGTCGTATTTGTCCACTGTGAGCCCGGGTTTTTTGCCAACTTCGTCTGCCGCGGGGGTTTCCTTCATCCCTTATTGTCCACAACGAGTGCAAAGGCAATTTGGGCTTGATCAAGGTATACCCGTTGGTCCACAGGAGACCACAACTTGTGTTGCTGATTTGACAGCCTTCCTCAAGAGTTGTGTATTTGTTCGTTGGGGAGGCGAGACTACCCGTGTGCTGATCCCTGGTGGACACAGGCTTGGCTACAATACCCCGTCCATGGGTGCATATTGTCAGCGGTTCACCCAATCCATGGTGGAGTTTGTGATTGCTGGTAGGAGTGACAAGGCTCCTTTATCTGTCCACCACAAACCGTTGGTTTCTAACCCTTACCTCACTCCTCCTTTCCAGTCCGCCATATCTTATGCCAATAGTCAAAAGCTCGGATTTGCTGAATGGGATGGGGTCTGAGGGGGTTGGATAGCTTATACCATACATCGGCCAGAAGGTTGGAGAGATTCTGTTAATATTGTGGAGGACCGGCTTATAATGCCTTCAAAGCGCGGCAAAGGGAGCAAAAGGGGAGCTCCCATGGATCAGGCCATTGAGAAGACATCCAAGAAGCTAGTTCCCCTCGTTCCTTCTTCCAAGAAAGGTCCTTCCAAGAAGACAACAGCTGGGAAGAAAAGTAAATCCCCCCTTTTAATGCCGTCTGCTGCAAGGGCATTTACCACAGCCCTCACGGAAGAGCCAATTGAGTCTGCCATTATTCCTCCTAAGAAGAAGACAAAGGCTGGTGAAGAGAGTAAGTCCACCCCCTCAGTGCCACCTGCTGCGAAGGAGTCCACCACAGTTCGCACGAAAGAACTAGCTAAGTCCACCGTGGCTCCTTCTAAGAAGACAAGGGCTGGGAAAGAAGGTAAGTCGATCCCCTCGGTGCCATTTGCTGCGGAGGAGTCTACCACAGCCCCTGTGGAAGAACCAGCTGAGTCCACCGTGGCTCCTTCTAAGCTCAAGAGTGTGAGCACAAGTCTTTCTAAGAAGCCAAGCAAAAAGAGTACTACCTCTCGTCCACCGAAGGGTCAGAAGAAGCTCAGCATCTCTTCTTCATCTTCGGATGAGGAAGAACCATCTGCGGTACCAGCTCCTTCGCCTTCTAAGAAAAAGAAGTTCGTTGCTCCTCTGTTTCCCCTTGGTGCTGCTGGCCGTACGAGGAGTAAGAGCGGTCCTAAGGTGAGTTTTTGTTGCCCTCTCCTCGTTTTTTTTTTTTTTTTTTTTTTAACATTCGCTTCTCGTATTTTCTCATATTTTAGTCTGCGGTAGGTGACACATGGGTCTGGCAGATCTGTTGGTGGTGTGGTTGACGTTGAGGTTGCCTCTTTTTCTTTTCTTTGTGCTTTCTTTGGAGTTGTATTCATGCCTTCTGACTTTTATCCTTTGTTTATTCTCCAGGATTCAGACGTGGCTGATGATGATGTTATTGCAAGTCCTGTGAGGAAGGATGCTCCGCAGACTGCTGCCGTGGACCAGGATGAAGATTTAAGGGAGAGCATGGCAGACAGCTCTGAAGCTGGTGATGAGTCCATGGGAGAGGAGCATTCTTCTTCCAGTGACTCCTTCTTCGATAGTACTCCTGGTTCCGTGCCTGAAGAACAAATAGTGTCTGCGGGGTCCACCGCAGATGATGATGACATGTCTGGGGCGGATGATTCAAGTGCTGGATTTGCTGATCCAATGGAGGGTGACTTAGCTATCGTTCCCCATGCTGGCCATGTACATGATGATGACAGCACCGTGGATGCTGATGTTGACCCCATCTCTTTTTCACTGCCGCAGACGGTTTTGACCAGCGCAGGTATGCCTTAACTTGTGTTTATTTTTTCGAATTGTGCAAATGAGCAGTATATTCATGTATATTGCGTGTGTTGTGCGCTGATCTGCTGCAGGTTCTGATGCCTCCATGGCTTACATCATGGAAGGGATCTCTCTTTTTGGTACTACTCCTAGCTTTAGAGCTATTCCGGCTGGCGGCTTCGTCATATCAGCTAGTCGTATTGCTGGCGAGACCCCTCCAGTTGTCGGTGGTGACTTTGTACCTGGGGAAACCCATGTACAAAGCCTTGTAGAAAGTGAGTCCGTGGTGGACCTGGGAATTAGTACCGCAGATCATAATGCTCCAATTGAGGATGCTGGTACCTCTGCGGCAGACACACTTGCTGGGAGTGATCACTTAAAGAATATAGGTGAGTTTGAATTTCTAACCTCTTCTCTCTTCTTTTAGCAGTTGGATGTTATATATGGAAGAAGTTCCATTTCATATGGGAATTTCTGTTCCCGTAGACTTGATTGTCATTTTCTTTGAACAATTATATTTTTCATAGACTTGGTTGTCGTCTTATGAAAACTTTTTGTGCCATGGACTTGGTTGTTGCCACTTGAAACATTTTGACTTCATAGACTTGGTTGTTGTTTCATGAGATATTTTGATTCCATAGACTTGGGTGTTGTCTTATGAAACATTTTGATTCCATAGACTTGGGTGTTGTCTTATGAAATATTTTGATTCCATAGACTTGGGTGTTGTCTTATGAAATATTTCTGTTTGCCATAGACTTGGTTATCGTCTTGGTAAAAAAAAAAATCTGTTTCCATAGACTTGATAGCTGTCTTATGGAAAATTCTGCCTCCATGGACTTGGTTGTCGTCCTATGGAAGATTTCTGTCCTCATGGACTTGATTGTTGTCCTATGGAGAAGTCTTTCTTTTTCTTTGTTACCATAGACTTGATTGTTGTCTTATGGATATATATATTTTTGCCATAGACTTGATTGTCGTCTTATGGTTGTTTCCGTTCCCATGGACTTGGTTGTTGTCCTGTGGAGGGTTTATGCTCCCACGGACTTGATTGTTATCCTATGAAAGAGTTTCTGCTCCCATGGACTTGGTTGTCGTCCTATGGAAGACTTTTCTAGATTTGATTAAGTCATGCGAGATGTCTCATGGACTTAATCGTATCATGTGTTTGTTTGGTGTAATCCCCTTGGTTGATTTGCTTTCTTTTGTGCTTCTTCCTTTTGTAGGCATGGATGATACCGTACGTATGTTGGAGGATGCTAGTGAAGTGGTAATCACCGGGGAGATCACAGCTGTTAGTCCACCACCAAGGCTTGCTATTGAAGCCGATTCAAGTGTTGGTGTTGGCGGTTTGTCCAGCGAAGTTGCTGACTTTTTGAAAGACTTTGATGCGAAGGCACCCAATCCTCACCCCGAGCAGTATTTTTGGTCTTTCAATGGGCCTCTGGTGCCCTTTGGTGATTTCTGGGTCCCCAATGATTGCTCGCCTTATTTGTCGCGGCTGTCTGCGGGACACGGTGATTTTACCAAAGGCTTTAAGCTCAGCATTGGACTTGGTGGACCCATGTTATCCCTGCTTGGTAGCGTGTTGGCTGCCATGAGCGAGTCTAGTCTTGAAGATGTGACCAAAGTTCAGATCCTTGCGTGGAGGAATGTGATTCAAGACCTCATGGATGTTGGTTTTGATTTGGGGTTTATGATTGAGCATCTGCGGCAGACAGCCCACTGTTTATTTGGCAAAAGGCTTGCGGATGAGATAAAAGCACTTCAGCACCAGATTGCCCTTCTACACGACTCCTTGGCTGAGTTGACTGCCTATCAGGATGAAATGATGTCCACGGGAAGGATGGTTCCCAGGCCTGAGCGTGGTGGATCATTCCTTGACAGCCTCCTCGATTAACTTTTGTAGCTCTTATGCTTATCCTTTTGTTGTGGCTATGTTCTAGTCTTATTTTGAAACAATTGTATGTATGTTTTGCGGTGGCCAAGTCTTGGCTTTTCTTTTTGGACAAATGACCAAGTTTTGGTCTCTTTTTTTTTTTTTGGACAAATGACTAGGTTTTGGTCTCTTTGAATGCTCATGTTCATACTTTATTCAATCATGATATATCTAATCTATTGCCTTTTTTGTAAGAAAAATCTTGAGCATGTGGTAATTCTTTGATTTCTTGGCAAAATATAGACATTGCATGTCATGATTCATTAATAATACAACACGGTTCAAATTGTTCCAAAAAAAAAAACAAAAGATTCAAAATACTTGGCTAATAAGGGTGGTAGTCTTACGAGTAATAACGCTTCAGCCATTTTCCGTTGATGGGATCCACCAGGGTCGTGCCATCTGCGGTGGATAGTTTATAGTAACCACTATCATATGCTTCATGGATTAGGTATGGCCCCTCCCAATTCGGTGCAAATTTAGATGGCGAGGGGAGACCTCTTCTCACGTGATCCACCGTTCTCAGCACCATTTGACCCTTAGCAAAAATTCAGGTCTGGAGCGTTTTCCCATAAGCATCAGCAAGCTTCTGGTGGTACCGTAGACTTAGGATTTGGGCCAGCTCCCTTGCTTCTTCCAAACCTTCCAGGTCTGCCACTCTTGCTTCAGCACAAATGTCAGCATCAGCTTCCAGATCTATTCCATGCAAAATCCTTGGGTTGGGCACTAATAATTCTGTAGGGGAAATAGCATCAGTGTCGTAGACTAGGGAAAATGGGGTGAAGCCTGTTGCTATTTTGGTTAATCCACGGTAGGCCCATAATGTGTCTGCCAGATGAGAGCTCCAGCCTTTGCCGTAGTAAAAAACCATTTTGCTCAAAATATGCAACAACATGCGATTGGTCGCCTTCGCTTGTCCATTGCCTTGAGGATAATAGGGCGTAGATCTGCGGTGCTTGATTCGATAGTGCTCCAAGACTTCTCTAACATTCTTATTAACAAAAGGTGTACCATTATCACTAATGATTTTGTGAGGGATGCCAAACCTTGTGATAATGTGTTCGCGGATGAAATTTGCCACGGCTGCACCCGTTGCCTTGCGAAGGGAAATGGCTTCAACCCATTTTGAGAAGTACTCGGTGACCACCAAGATCCAGATGTATCCACCAGAAGATGGATTGATTGGTCCAATGAGGTCTAGCCCCCAAGTGTGAAAAGGCCATGGCGTTGCCATGTTCTGCAGACTAGTTGGATGTGTGTGGATGAGATTGGCTTGAAGTTGGCAAGTGTGACAAGATTTCACGAAGTCTGCCGTGTCTTTCTTCATGGTTGGCCAATAGTAGTCAAGAGTCAACAGCAGTTGGTATAATCTTTTCTTGCCTTGATGTTCTCCACACTCTCCGGAATGGGCTTCTTTCATCACGGTTTGGGATTCTGCCAGACTGAGGCATCTTAAGGGATCACCGTGGAACCCTTTTCGGAACAATATGTCTCCTTCCACAAAGTACCTTGTGGCTAGCTTCTTGAGTCTTATTGCTGCTTGGCTGGTCTGCGGTAGAATGTTCTCAATGAGGTATTCGAGAAAAGGGGTGCGCCAATCACTAGAAACAAATGTTGCATAAATCTGATCGGACTCATGCTGGTGCTGACAGAATGAGCACTGCTCCTGCAGACTGGCTGCCTCTTTACTCATGCTGGGCCAGAAATAACCTAGGCGCTGGAGTCTACGGTAGAGGCTTACCCCATCTCTAAACTCACAACATTTCTCGTGGACCTCTATCAACTTCTTTGCTGCCTCTTGGAGGTTCACACATCTTGTTAAGACTCCTCCAAGCAGTCTACGGTAGAGACCACCAGTAATCAGCACATAATCTTTGAGCACCTTCAGGTCTGCCACACCTTCAGGTGACACAAGCTTGGCTTTTATGGGCGCGCGCCAGTCTTCACCATCAAGGTTTTGTTCCTTGAATTTCTCTCTCAGCATATCAGTGATAGGCATACTCCTCTTGTCAATTGTAACATCTACCTTTGACCCTTCGAATGAGACTTGGGAACCCAAGGTTGCAAGAGTGTCGGCGTACCGGTTTTCGCACCTTATGGCATGAGAGATTTCAAAAGTGTCAAACTTTTCCTCTAATTTCTGGGCCAAGGCACGGTACAGCGCCAATGATGGATCCTTGAGGGAGAACTTACCCTTGGTCTGGCAGATTATAAGGTTGGAGTCTCCAATCACCCGTAGATGCTTTATTCCCATTTCGTGGGCGATGGCCAGCCCGGTGATGTAGGCTTCATATTCCGAGGCGTTGTTAGAGCACGGGAAGTCAAGTTTGAAGGACTTAGCTATAGTCTCCCCATCTTCTCTTATCAGCACAATTCCAGCCCCACTTGAGTTAGATGTTGAAGATCCATCAAATTTTAGCGTCTATGTTGAGTCCACCAGACCTGCCAACAGCGCTTCTCCTATTTCCCCGGGTATTTCATGCGAGATCGATGAGCTATCTTCTCCTGGGAATTGTGCAAGGAGGTCTGCTATGGCTTGGCTTTTGATTGCTGTGGGCATTTCAGTGATTATCTCATATTGAGATAATTGCAAGAGCCATTGGGCCAATCTGCCAGATAGGATCGGTCTGTGTAATAGACTTCTAATTGGATGGGACTTGGTCATCAACTGAATTTTGTGGGCCAAGAAGTAGTGCCGTAGACGTTGTGATACATATATTAAGGCTAAACATGCCCGTTAAGCCCCCGAGTATCTTGTCTCAGCATCTCTAAGTGCACGGCTGACATAGTAGATTGGCTTTTCGGTCCCATCTTCATCTTCTTGGGCTACTAAGCCCCCAATTGCTTCATTATTGGAAGCCAAGTACAAACGCAGTGGTCTGCCAGGGACTGGAGCACATACGGTGGGGAGCTTAGTCATGATCAGTTGGATTTTCTCAAAGGCTTGCTGGCACGCTGTGGACCAAACAAAAGGAACTCCTTTCTTCATCAGAGGTGTGAACACGACTGTCACTGCTGCCAGACCAGGGATGAATCTCCTAATGTAGGACAATCTCCATAAGAAGCTCTTCAATTCCTTGTGAGAGGTTGGTGCCTTAATGGTTGCTATGGCGGATGCCTTGGTTGGATCAACATCAATTCCACGGTTGTGGACCAAGAAGCCCAGGAATTTTCCAGCAGATACCCCAAAGGCACATTTAAGGGGGTTCATCTTGAGTTTGTAGAGTTGGCATCTGTCAAACACCTTTCTTAAGATTCTAAGATGATCTTCCCTTTTCTTGGACTTCACCACTATGTCATCCACGTAATCTTCAATTTCTTTATGCATCATATCGTGGAACATGGCTGTCATAGTCCTTTGGTAAGTAGCATCAGCATTTTTGAGACCAAAGGGCATGACGGTGTAATAAAAATTGTCAATTGGTGTGCGAAAGGCAGTCTTTTCAGCATCTTTAGTGGACATGCGGATTTGATTGTAGCCACTAAACCCGTCCATGAAGGAAAACATGGCATGACCGGCAGCCGAATCTATCAACAAGTCCATGTTTGGAAGAGGAAACTCATCCTTTGGACATGCTTTGTTAAGATTCTGGAAATCAACACAACATCTGATCTGCCCGTTCTTCTTCTTGACTGGTACAATATTTGACAGCCATCGTGGATGCTGTATTGGCTTGATAAATCCGGCAGCAAGTAACTTCTTTACTTCTTGTGTGATTTGTGCTTCTACTTCCGTATGGAAGGTTCTCATGGGCTGCACCACAGGTCTGGCACTGGGCTCCACATTCAAAGAATGAGCCACTAGCCCCGGGTCTATCCTCGGCATCTCATGATAATCCCAAGCAAACACATCTTTATACTCATGCAGCAGATCAATCAAGCATTTTCTTTCTTTGGCAGACAAAGACTTGCTAATTGATATAGGCCTACTAATATCAGGATCATTGCTTAAATTAATTACCTCAAGCTCTTCTTTGGAAGTCATGTTTGGTTCAGCTGTGGTGGACTTCGCCTTTCCCATTGTCGTAGACTCTGTCTGGTCTACCATTGCTTCTACTCCAGAATTCATCACCGTAGACCGTGCATGGTCCACTGTAGATCCCTCAGGACCCATCACGGTAGATTCTGTTTGATCCTCCGAAGCTTCTTTGGAATTCACTGCCGTGGACCCTGTCTGATCCACCGCAGGTCTTTTAGAGTTAATTGCTATGGACCCTGTCTGATCCACCATGATCCCTTGGGGATTCATTACCGTAGATTGTGCATGGTCTTCCGTAACTTCTCTAGAACTCATTGCTGTAGACTGTAGTTGATTCACCATAATTTTTCCAAAATTTTTAGTCTGCTGTATCAAATGGCATGAGGGCTGCAGACCACCCTCTTCAGGTGTGGGACCCTCTTGCTGTGGGCAATCAGGCCCCACGCACCTTCATAAACGATAGACAATACGTCCATCAGGGAGTTGGACATGCATGCATTGTGGTGGACTCCCAGGTTCAATTTCACGTTCCTTCTTTTTCTTTTTTAGTTCAAGCAACTCCCGTAGATCAATTTCAGGATCATCCTTAATATCTTCCCATGCAGGGAGTGGTGTTCCACATGGCCTCACAATGGATGGTTCTCCCGTGGATGCTAAATCATCATAAAGAGCTACTTCAACAAAATGAGCTTCAGTCTGGTCGAAGGGGCAAGAATTTGCAGCTATGCGGATTGGTTTGCCATTGAGTCTCCCCTTGACACATTGATGGTAGGTGGATGACACCAGTTTATGTTTGTGCAGCCAAGGTCTACCAAAGAGCACATGATAAGGAGTTTCCGCATTCACCACATGGAATCGTGTGAGTGCCACAATCGGCCCCACTTTCAAGACAAGTTGTACATGCCCCATTATATGTTCAGTCATTCCTCCAAATCCGGTCACCTCCATGGGAGAGCCTTGGATCTTCTGCTGTGGCACACTTGCAGCTTAGAGAGTGCTTAAAGGAATGAGGTTTAGACATGAACCAGTGTCCACTAGAGCACGCCTAACCTGAACATCTTTCACTACCGCAGACAGGTAGAGTGGGCGTCTATGGTCGGGGTATTGAACCTCCATATCTTCATCCGTGAAGGTTATGGCATTTGTGGTTTCCAAAAAGGCACGGCTGGCATGAGCTTCCGCCGTAAAACAAGTGGCCCCAGATTCTGCCGCTATCGTAATGAGCGCTTCAGTTGCTGCTTTTCTTGCCTCAGGTCCGAATCCCAGCTGGTTGAATAATGATTTGGACTCTTTTGTAGAGTCCTAACAGCTGCTGGTATCAGAGAGGAGCTTGCTGCGGCAGACTCTTCTGCCTCCATGTCACTCACGTTCCCGTGGATTACCACTGATACTACAGCCTTGCCCTTACCCTTGTTGTAGTTAGGAAAAGGCATCTGGTGGACCTTCTGTTGTTCTTCTGAGAGTTGTAAGGTACCATCTTGGATTTTACGATTGACCTCCCATCTGAGGGTTCGGCAGTCCACCGTGGGGTGATTTACGTATCTATGGTAACGGCAATACTTAGGATCTTTCTGTTCTTTTGCAGTGGGTTGCTTGCTGATCTTTGGAAGCTTGATCACTTGATCTTGAACCCATTTATCAAAGATTGCCATCATTTCTTCGGCTGTAAAAGGTAGCGGAGGTGGCTCCTCATAGGCCTTGTCTGTTGGATTCTTTCGTTTGGTATCGCTAGGTGCAGTTGCGGTGGACACAGTGAGAGTCTGCGGCAGACTCTTCTTGTCCCTGTTCTTTTCAACTTGAGGCTTGACTGAAATGGCGGTTTTTCTAGCCTTCTGGAGTAAAAGGGCGAACCGTGTGATGTCCAAGTTCTCCAAGTGGGCGCGAAATTCGGGTAGCATATTGTCAATGCATACCTCTACTAGCTCCCCCTCTTGATACTTCACATGACAATCCAAGGACACGTCCCGGAAGCGGTGGATGTACTTCACCAGGTCTTCTCCAATTTGCTGCTTGGTACCATGCAGATTGACCAGGGTGATCTTTTCTTTAACATGAAAGTATTTGCTGTAGAAGCTTTCAACCATGTCTTCCCATGTTCTGATAGATTCAGCAGGCAGTACTGTGTACCAAGTGTATGCCCTATCCCCCAGAGATTTTGAGAACTCCCGCAGACAGAGATCACCATGTGCAGCAAAGGGTCCCATGGAATCCAGGAACTTGCTGATATGTTCCATGGCACTTCCTTTCCTTCCATCAAATAATGCAAAAACAGGTGTATCATATTTCTCCAGGTATGGCTCCTTCAAGAGCTCAATGGGGTAAGGGGGTCTGCTCACAAAGTGCCTAGGCTCTTTCGGGGGCCTTTCTCTTTCTTGTCTGAGTAAGCCTGCCACATCAGACATGGTGACAAACAGTGTGTCGTTCTTGTTGTGAGACTCCCTCTCTTCATGGTTGCGGTTGTCATTCTTGTTTTGGTGGTCTTCCTTGTTGCCGTTGGCTTCTCTCAGCTGTCTTAAAGATTCAGCAAGTTCAACTTGGTTCTGCTGCATCCCCTTGATCATTTCGAACATCAATGCTATTTATTGTGGTCCACCAACAGGGATTTCTCCACCACTAAGGACTTGTCCGCCACCGTGAGCTTGTCCACCACCAAAGGGATTTTCTCCCCCGTGTGTCTGTCCACCACCCTGGGTGTGTGTCTCTCCCATGGCGTGGCTGTGGCCTTGAGATTCCACTTCAGCATGGGAATTAGCTACTGAGTTTTTTCTGGTGGACCTTTTAGGCGGCATGGTTATAGCCCCCAGATACTGTGGATCAGCTTCAAAGTGATGAAACGAGGGAAGATTGCAGCTCAACTCCCCACTGGAGTCGCCAAAATGTGGCTGCTAAAAATTTCAACACCGTGTGGACCGCGTACCAATCCACGAGAAGGTTGAACGCGGGCCGAATTTGTGTATGTGGGAGATGTTGAGCCCAAAACTCTACACCAAGTGCGGTAGATCACTTGATG
>BKZX01020606.1:0-11707 GCA_014362285.1 Fagus crenata
CTTGCTTCTGCCTTTGAGCTTAACGGAACTTGTCTCTTGTAGAGACGAGTTCCACATGGAACTCATCTCTACAAGACACAAGTTCCGCGAGAGGCTATTTGCCTCATTAATTTCAAAACAGTGTTTTTTTGCAAAATTGTTTTAAAAATCAAGCTATTGAGCAAAATCCCTCTTTTGACTCCACTTATACAGCTCAGCCTCATCATCCAATGCTACAATGGCCTCATGTGTGACACGTGTCAAACATGGAATGGCTGGTTGCATGTGCATGCCAGCTGCATTCCTCTCCTCGTTCAAAGAATATTTTAGAACTCTAATTCCGACCTTGACTTTGTCTGTGTGTACATCCTGATTCCTGCATATCTTTTCTTTATTCACGAGCAATAATCATTTATAGTATAATTACCGGATTTTTTGAGGATTTTATAGATAATATTTTAATTCAAAATGTTGTCTTATGCCGAAGTTTAACCCAAATTTTGGGTAAGTTCTATTTTCGTACCATCTTTGAAATCATTATTATTATTTTTTTATTATGGACTAAATTAAGATATATAAGATACGGTGCTCACTCAATCATAGCTATAATCTGTTACATATATAATAATCAATTTTTATAGTAAAATAAAAAATAATAAGAATTTATGAATACATATATTTTATCCCACTTTTTGTGTTGCATTTTATATTTCATCAATCACAACTTATCATATGTTTTTTTTTTTTTTTCCTTATAAAATAACTAAGATTTAAAATGAAAATAAATCAAATACAATCTAAAATATGGTATATTGCATTTCGTGGAATATAAAATGAGCAATACTACATACACAACATTTTTATAACAATTATTAGTTATCATTTGGACTCACCACTATTTACTATTTATAACTTGACACCTCAGCATTGTTGTAAAAATGTTATGTCTGTAACTTTATTGATATAAAATAGAACATAAAGAGTGCGATAGATAATATTCATTCATAATGTATTTACATATAAATCAATAGTGGGATTGACTGTTCATATGAGAAGTACAAATACGTCATTAATATAGTCCATGAGTATTCTATAATTTTTCCTAATTTGATACTTATGGACAAGATATTGATTGTCATTCAAAAACCAAAAATATCATTTATTAGATTAGTTGACATATTTTTGGTGTTTTTAATTGAGTTATATGTTTTCTCCAAAAAGAAAAAATAAATAAATAACTTGGGTTCAAATCCTTCCCTCTTAATGGTCAAATTATCAACAACAACAAAAAAATAATTCTATTTAAATAGATTGGATTAATAATTAATTTTATCAAAATACTTAAAATAGATAATGCCTTATTAATTACTATTCTTGATAGGGTAGCATTCTATCACAATTCACAATTTCTTATACTATATAACAAGGCCATTTTAGTAAAACATGAAGCGGCCAATATCTTAGCAAAAAAAAAAGTGGCCAATATACCGATAAGTCTGATAATGGATTCTTCAGCTATGGTAAAGTTGAGAGCTCTTTCTTTTTCTCTTCAATATATTTTCCTCGATAATTTCTAATTTTTGTTCTGTCTATTTCTTTCATTTGGCACTAATCTCAATTATGATTTTCAACCTCCATGAACCTTGAAGTTGTAGCCTCGTAGGCAAGGTAATTTCGTCCTGCAAGTTAACTTAATTATCCCACTTCTAAAGACCCAAAAAAAAAAAAAAAACCTTAAACTTCACACTTCTTGCAAGTTAGGAATTTTATTTTATTTATCAAAAAAATAAAAAAACCAAAAGTAAGAACAGACACGTTCAATTTGGCATAAAGATGGACTCAATGAGCTGTAATGGATGTAATCAATTTAACAGATTCGCAGCTAATAATTGCAAACGTGTAAGGTTGAAATGAAGGAAAGTACTTGGTTGCAAAATAGTTGTAATTGCTTCTTCTATTGGCAAATCTGTTGACTTTAAAGAGAAATAATTCATTTTTCTGTTTTATTGTATACGTAGTCTTTTTTATCAATACAAATAAATTATGGTAGATTTCATTACAAAGTGATACCTTAAAATTAACAATTGATAATAAATAAAGGATTTTTATTGGTTGGGAGGACCACTTTCGTTGTAATGAATAATTTCTCAATTTTAAAGATATTAATTAGCGTGTTAAGAAATCCTATCAAGTGGTACTCTAAACAGTCTAAAGATGTGGTTTCAATCTTACCCAACTTCTCGCCAATATGATACCAAATTGTTTTGGGAAAATAAGAAGGAAATGCGAGTACCCACTCAAGTCATGAGGGATATAAAAGCTAACAACTAGAAAGAATCTGGTCAAGAGATACAAAGCAAAGGATAAGAACACTCCCCACTCTAAGTAATCCACCTAACACTATTTTTGAGAGTATTTAAAAGAATGGAATTGCATATACATTTTTTTTCTTATTATAAATAAAATGGTGTATTTTTTCTAATGTGTTTGGGAGTTCATAAAATGAGGAATGAAAATGAGAGAAATATATAATTTTACTGTTATACCATTTAACTTTTTTTATTTCTGAAAATATGGATAACATTTCATTAAAAAATGAGTGTTTCTCATTTTTGGGAAGAAAGTTTAGTCGTAGTAAATGAAATGGAATAATTATCATTTCTAAGATTACAGGTGGCTTTATGTCAACTATTAATGCTCTTGCCTCTTGTCGATATTATTATTGATATGATTTTTATGGTATAAACACATCTGATGGATTGTGAAGGTGTTATTAATATGTATTTTCAAAGTTTCGATTTTTTAATGGCTTGGATAGAGGTGGTTTATAGAAGTATAATGGAGAGAACCTTGGGATTATAGTACTAGTCGGGGTTTTAAAAACCAAGCCGACTAGGTTAACTATTAATCAGCTAGCTAATGCAGTCTAGCTTTTATTTTATTTTTTTTTTCATAAAAAATCGTTTTCTCTCTCTCATTTAGCTCTCACTTGTCCTAGGGTTCTATCACCTGGTCCTAAGACTTGATTTGTGGACTATGTAGATTGTTCATATGTAGCATCCACACACCGGCAAGTGAAGAAATACTCGTGGAGGCTATGTAATGGGCGCAAGGGAGCGTGAGAATGGCATTATTCAATCTATTCTACTGCATAAGGTATATATGAAGATTCTTATAGAAACCTAGAGGTAAGATCATGAACCTTGATATATTTGATGCATATGTGATGTATACAAAATTTTCCTTCACTTTCTAAAACTAGTAATTACTCAGCAAACGAAAAAAACCAAATTGATGCAATCTCCTTCTTCGTGACACAATCCTTGTGATTTGTGATATAACCAATTTATAATTGTATGCTCTAAAGTCCACGGGCTCTAATGGCCCAATTCTTTTTTATTTTTGATGAATATCTAATGGCCCAATTCTATTATTGTTAAGAGGCGTCTTAATTGAAAGTTTGGGCTTGTGTGAAATTCACGTATAAAAGATGGAACATTTGGAATTGGATGGGCTTTGGGCGTAATATAATTTGACTGCAATTTGGCCTTTAGCAACTTTACCACACGCCCCACAAAATATGCTTGGCACCCTCGTGTGGTGGTCTTGAACTCTTGATCCGGGGCTCAATCCCCTTTTTGTCCTCAACTAGCCCAAAAAGAGTAAAATAAAATCCAAAGCTACCTTCAATGAAAAAAAAAAAAAAAAGTTTTAAAACTTTACATATAGACACTAGACAGTCTCTGAATTTGAAATTGAATTACATTTTATCCTATTAATATTAGGCCAAATTATAAGTTATACACTCTAAGTATAGTCAAAGTTTAATTCAGTCTTTTAAATTTTGACTATTTCAATTCAATTCTCTAAATTTCATTCAATTTCAATTAATGTTTTTCCGTCAAGTTTTAAAATTCTATTCTCCACTGTTGTACCTACTCCTTGCACTTAGACTACATCGTGCCCATAGAATTAAGTTTTCCGCATAGTTGTTTCAAATCCTTCAATTAGTCGATTGTTGCTTAAAACCTACCATTCAACATCGAGTGATTATTTAGTAGTCTAGGACTACAAATAAATGCGTAGTCCCTCTCTCACATGAATGGTGGGTCCCACCACATAAATGTGGGTCTCACTAATTAAATTCATGATAGGACCTACCATTCATGTGAGAGGGGGACTATACATTTATTTGTAATCCTAAATTACTGTATAATTTTCCTTCGACATCAGAGCCTTCAAACATAAGATATTCATGCACTCTAAGAGAAGCGATTAAGTGCCATCAATCAAGCCCAAATCACATATACGCTTCATTCCAAGCATAAATATTCCCATAAAAATTATATTTACTGAAAAATTAGCATTTGTAAGAATTATTTGAATACAGATGTTAATTTTTAAAGGTTTGTATTTGGAGTTAACAATTTGGATAATATATCAAAATCAATTCTTTGTTGATTGAATTGATTTAAAGGATTTCCTATGATTCCAAAGAACAAAATAAACATGGCTAATGCCTAAAGCACAAAACAACCCCTGATTAGGTCACCCAAATCCTACTAATATCATTGCACGGTTCAAATAAGATCATTAAGCCACCGAATTTTCATCATTGTCAAGAAACTATAACCAAAGTCAAGTAGAATAAGCTTAGCCGCTTAACCTTCCAAATCTTTAATTTGACCTTGTGGCATAAACTACTACAAGTTGAGCAAAAGAACATGACTTGTTTTTTAGAAATCTTGCATGAGAATCATATTCCTTGATAGGCCTTGCACCAAGATTGATAAAGTCTGCTAAGCTAAAGGATTACAATGAAATCATTCTAATCATGAATTCGAAAGAACTACATGAGAACAGGTATGGGAGTAAGATAAAATGATATATTCTTAATGATGATGCATCGATTTTTCATTGTTAGTTGCACAGCTAATTTGAGTCGTTGACACCTGCAAAATTTAAGAAGAAAGAAGGGAATCAAAGAACCTGCCGGGGTGGGCCTCGGATGGGAATCTCCGATGCATAAATTAGCAAAATATTTCCCATGTTGAGAGAGATTTTTCATAAGTTTGTGTGCATACCTAGTTCAAATGGCCTTACATAGGCCCAGAGTGAACTATTTTCGTCCATTATATTACTCAATGAATGCCAGATATAAATGGCGTAACGGTAGCATTAATAAGAAAATTAAGAGAGTTTATGGAGACGTGGTGTGTAACAACCGTACGTTTAAGGCACACTTTGGTACGTCATATTTGGACGATTTAGATTTTTCTATACCCATCGCATAGTAACCATTATTTAGTAGTAGAAGCATGTCAATATCAACTATGGAAGATTTCCAATGTGCAATGGTAATGCCGGTATTGTTGGAAAATGTTGTCGAAGGGTTTACTGAATCAGATTATCCATAGATTGTAGTTGTATCAATAGATACACTAGCTTCATCAAGCACTAGCGTTAAAAAAAAATAAGGATTAAATACACTGTTGGTCCTTTAAGTTTACTCATTGAGCGTAATTGGTCCCTAAAATTTGAAATGAGTATTATTGGTCCCTGAAGTTTAAAAAATGAGTGTTATTAGTCTTTTCATCCAATTCTGTTAAATTATTTGCCAATGTGGCTCACGGAAAGATGATATGGAATTTTTGGCTAACAAAAGATGATATGAAATTTTTTAATATAATGTGGCACAATAAATTTTAATTACGATTGACACTTGGGTAAACAAACTCATGGCTAACTTGACCCGCTTCATAACTCATACCTGTATACCAAATCACATACCCACCCATGCTCTAACCCCAAATCACCATTTTTTTCTCACTGAAAGTCTCTCCGATTCCATATTTGATAGCATTTGCAAAGTCGGCACAAAGAATAGTTTCTCTAGATTTCCTCTCAATACGACGATACTTTGGACTTTACCAATGGGGTAAATATTGCTTCAAGAACCAGTTCCTTTTGGGACCTATCACATGCCAACAGATAATTCTAGGCTAATTATGGGGTTACAACGTGACCATAGTCACATTGAATGTTAGTATATGAACTTAGTTTATGTATGATTCTTGAATCCAAAGAAATTTTCTATTAACTACTTCATCGAAAGCTATTGATTTTATAATAAGATCAAAATTCTAGTATTTAGTGTTTTATGTACCTAAGGTTGTAGATTTTTTGTTTTAATTACTACTTTGTTATAAGTATGCGGCCACTGTTGTCTGCTTAGTTAATTCGTTGGTTGGGGGCTTGACAACGTTGCTTTTGCTTGAGCACACAAGGCCAAGGCAGGCCAGCTTAGTCTCCATAAGAATATATGTAATCAATTCCCACAATTTGATGAAGAAATATTCTACTCAAGAAGATGAAAAGACAAACCTGTTAATTGTTATACTTCCATTGTAATATCACAGAGCTGTATTATTATCATATTTATGTGGAGAGAGTAGTTCTCACAAACTTATAATTATGCAGCAATATTACTTGCCTTCAGCACGAGAACTGGCAAGATTAGTTGGAGTGTGCAAAGCTCCAGTAATACAACTGTGGAAATAAAGAAGCTTTGATGAAGAATCAAGATTTAGGGACAAAATATGAAATTCACGGATATGCATGTTTGGTTCGCCATTTTAAAAATGGGTTTCAGGTTTTGAAAACAAAAACTGAATTCAATTGTATGGGTTGTTTGGTACATGTTTTCATTTTGTGTTTTTCTAAAACTACAACTTAAAAATGGTGTCTTATATCTCAATTAAAAAAATATCTCAGTCTTCATTAAAACAAATCTCTCTCCTGGCTCTCTCATTTCTGTTTGCTTGCTGAGTAAAACGAGAGGATCTGGTTTTGCTTTTTTTTTTTTTTTTTCAAAACAAAACTTGTTGCAGGTGAAGAAGAATCAGATAGATTCTTACGAGGTATTTTTTTACCTTTTCTTTCTAGTTTCGTTGTTGGCTTTTGTTCGAGTTGCTTCAAATCTCTTGGTTGGTTCCTTGTAAATTTGCTGAACATCTCTCTCTACTACTTATTTTCTTGTATTTTCGTGGGTTTTCTGACAAACCAAACTCAGCATTTGTTGAATGGTTTTTTTTTTTGGGTGTTTTCGGTGTTATTATAAGGGATTATAATTTGGGTTTTTTTAGTTCCAATTTTGATAATTTTCCTTGCCTTGGATTGGGATCTGTTTGGTTACTGGGAAAATGTTTTGGAACAGAAAGAGAAGAGGTTATTTATCATTTGCTGAAAACAAACCAAAAATATTTTATTTTTAAATTTTTATTAGGGTTACATCTGAATGTTCAAACAAACATTATTTTTTTTTTTCTGGCAAAGGTTACATACTGTACAAGATGAAAACCACTCTGTAGCTGAAACCATGGAGGGCTTAATTTTGCCTTTTAAATTAACCACTGCAATTGCCTAGCTGATTATTTGCAGTGGTCTTCTTGTTGTATATATTGATGTATTGGTTGACTCTCTGAACTTGTTAGTCTAGTGTTTCCCTGTAGGTAGTGAACAATTTTGTGGGTTTTTTTGCAGTTCCTTTATGCTCTGCATTCCTGTTGTTTTTCTCAGCTTCGTAAGCTTGAAATGTATTACAATAATATTTGGGTCTGATTCATCAATAAATAAATAAAAATCACTTCAATCGTAATTCTAGTTTACCAACTAGCAACCCACCAATTGTTACTTCATGCAGTATACTTTCGATTTTATCAAAATGTCAACAAAAAAAAATTGCAAATTGTTATTCTACAGTTAGTAATTGCCAAGCTACGTATAATGTCAAAACTCATTGGGGAAGAGTTTTATGATAGACAAAGTTAATTCATGAACCTAGGATACTCGCACAATAGTAACTTTAATTATTTGTCTAATGTCCAGGCTGATTAATACATGGTACAACTTGAAATTACTAGTTATCTTTTAGCTAGATAAAGAAGTAAATTGTGGGGGCTTATTTATTGTGTTTTTGTCCAGGAGAGGTTTGTCGCAGTCAGATTCTTAAGAGGTATGCCTCTCTAAAGCAGTAGTGACTACTTTCTTTATTGGCTTTTTATGTTCCTTTACCATTCCTCAAATATGTGTTGCACATTTGAATGTTTTAGGTTGTTCTGTCTCTAGTTAGTATGCTGGGTTTAATTTATCTCTTGCTAGCGGATTAATGTGGATTTGTTGGGTTAAGTTGTTACAAATTTAATGTATCTTGCATTTTGTTCTGTTGAGGTTAATGTGAATGTTCTTCATTAGATGGCACATGAATTGAATGGTGCGGATGAAGCCAAACTATGGCCTCCCATGGTTGAAAAGTTGTTTATAGAACTTATGGTGGACGAAGAAGTCCAAGGGAACATGGACGATGGTGTTTTTAAGAAGAAAATTTGGACAAAAATTCTGAATGAGCTCAATGCACGTGCTAAGCAGTGCTTTATCCTGAGTCAAGTCAAGGTAAAATTTAATAGGCTCAAACAAAAACATCGCACATTTTCTCAACTCTTACGACAAACTGGTATTAGTTGGGATCATGAAACAAACACTGTTACTGCAAGTGATGAAGTTTGGGAGAATGTACTTGCGGTAAGTGTTTTAACCGTACATCCGCATTAACATTTGTTTGCAAGTTTGTGCCAACTTTTGTGATACATGTGTTTCTCTCATTTACGTTGTTTTTTGGTAGGCAATCCCTAAAGCCAAGGAATTTCAAAGAAAGGGGTGTGAGAACTATCTGATGTTGGGCTTATTGTTCAACAAAACCACTGCCACTGGTGTTCTTCACTTTTCCTCTACCCAAGATCCCCCAAATACTGATGAGGAGTGTGAGCTTGATGAGCCATATCTCAATGCTGGAATACATGTTGATGTGGAGAATGACTCAAGGGGTCAAGAGCGCACTACCTGCCATGGGAAGCGTCCTATGCATTTAGAACGTTCTAAGCCTAAGAAGAGTGCTAAGAAAGGGAATAAATTTAGTGAAAGGACCGATTCAATCCTGAACTTGACTGAGTCATCAAAGACAAGGTTGGATGCTAGGTCTGCGAAGGCAAGTGATAGCGAGGAATTTGGTGAATCAGTTTTCATTGGTGATAAGTTCTCTCTTGAGAAAGGTATTAAGATTCTCAATCAGTACGAGGATATGGATAATGCTACATTCTTCAAGGTGTTAAAGGTAATCTACAATCTGAATGATAGAATTGCCTTCATGACCATACCAGATAATAGGAGGAAAGATTGGATGGATCACATTGCAAATGAATGTTGATTTTCAGCCAATTATTGTCAAACCAGATCTTCTCTCTAGCACGGGGTTACCCAGATGTGCACGACATGTTCCAAATGCTCTCTAGGACATGTTTGGTGAATGTTTTTTTGTGGTGTTTTTTAAACTTCTATTTAAGTGTTTTGAGAAATTGCTCTCAAAAACAATATTCTAGTAGTTTTGAGAACCAAAAGTTTGTTTGGTTATTATTATTATTATTTGCAATCAACAATCAGAACACCCATAAGAATATCCCAGCAGCACCATTCCTTGTCGTCAGCAATCTTGCTTGCCTTGTCGTTGCCTCACCGTGAAAACCTAGTGGAGATCGTCGGAAAACCACCTCAAACAAACCCAATGGAGATCGACCTCAAACCCAACAAAAACTCATCACAATCTACCAGATCACACCCACCACCCACTGTTCACTGCCACCACACAAAACTCAGAACCCAAGCCGAACATCAAATCCCTACTTCTTCACCACAATCCATAACAGCAGTGAACCAAACGCCCCCTTAAACGTAAGACAACATTGTGACAAGTCAAATGGCCTGATACCATGCAACTTGAGACATTACTACAATTCCTTCTTCTTCTTCTTCTTCTTTTTTTTTTTTTTTTTTTTTATCTATACATTACGACAATAATTCCGTTGTGATGTTTTTAGGAATTAAAGACATTACTACAATAATTCCTAAGAGCTGGATTAGCGAAAAGGCAAATGCCCCAATTTGATATGGTATATTCAAGTTCACTGCACTTTAGTCCGTAGAAGCCTGCAAGGAAACATTTACTAACGATGCTGCCAATAGGAGAGTAAATACAAGATAGTGTATATATATATTTTTTTTGGGTAAGCTGATAAGTGTTAATACACAATTTTATTAACAAAGATGGTTTTCTCTTCCTTCCTTATAAAACAGAATAACCATTGATCCTCACAAATTCCCACCTATAGCTCGAGAAGACACTTCTTGTAGGAGCACAAGTGAGCACAACTATTTACAAAGGCCATTGATCATTGAGTTAATAAAATCTTTTTAAAAGGTTGATCCAAAAGAAGATTCATGGCACACATTTTCATTCTTGATTCAAAATCATTTCATAGGATTGAGGGATGGAATCATAAATGAATATAAATCTATAAAGCTCTGGTCATGTTTGATAAAGTATTTAATTTTTGGGGACACCATTAAAATTCATAAAACTAGCCTAATTTATGAAGGCCAAAACCAAATTTTACTTTTTTGGGGGAGCCATGACCCCATGGAAATTGGAACGATACAGTAGTTCCTCCCTTAATCGGAGTGTGGTTAATTAATTATTTAGCGGCACAAAAACACAATTAAATTTCCTTACTTTGTATTCTTAAAATTGACCCAAATGATTAACTTAAAATATACCATACTACTTCGTTTGAGAGTTATAAAAAAAATGGAATGGAATGAAATAAATACGTTATAAAGGAATGAAATGGAATCTAACTAATGTTTTGTTAGGATGTTTTAAAATAAATGAATGGAAATGAGTAATTTTGTTTGGGAGTACCATGTGAAGGAATGAAAATGAATAATTTAGCAATATCATTACTATTATGCCCATCATTTTATAATAATAATAATAAAAGGTAGAAGCTTGTAAAATATAAATGGGCATCATGGGCATTTCAATCCAAATTCTATTCTCTTCAATTCCTCCCAAATTTGAGGGGAATGAAAAAATTGAGTTTTTGAGGGAAATGGGAGGAGCGAATTTACACTCCTAAGTCCTAACCATTCCATGTTACGTTATGTAGAGCCCAGTTTTGTCCGATCCAGTTTAGACCCGACCTGTAAGAAGTGTTACGATTTTAAACGGGGATTTTGTGAGGCTTTGTCCATGGAGCAGAGAGGCTTGGGTTGATAGGTTTGCTCGTTGTAAAGATCTCTCGAAACACAGTGAAAATTTCTACAATTTCGTGTATGTAGCCCTAGTGGTGAACCACGTAAATTTTTGTGTCTTGTGATTGTTTATGTTTGCTATCTTTCTCTATTTTCACATCTCACAGATTATAGGAATAGAGTTTTATTCCTAATTTTACGTTCCCTCCTACTTAAACTTCCAAACAAGAGAATAATATTTCTATTGTCTTCCATTTAAACTCTTAAACAAAGGAATAAAATGAATATTATTAGAAGATTCTTGGCATTCCATTATTTTCCACCCCTTTCCCTCCTCCCATACGAATTGTAAAACAGTAAAAGATGGACAAATTGGAACATTAAAAGATAACAAGATATAAAGGAGGAGAAGTTAGGATATTAAAAGGGGAAAAACAAAAATAAAAAGTATAAAAATATTTAATTAGCAAAAAAAAAAAGTATAAATATATTTTTTTAATAAATAAGTGTAATTATTCAATCAAAACAGAATGTATACCATGGTTATAGAGAATAAGAGATAAGCTCAAACCACCAAAAAAAAAAA
>BKZX01020612.1:0-14348 GCA_014362285.1 Fagus crenata
TCCCTGCAACATGAGAAAACGTGAGGCGCGTACCTTTAATCGTCTGGCGTCGTGTCGGTTGTCTGGTAGCGTCCCTCTCTGTAAGTATGAGATTATTGGTGTCATCCAGGAGGTTGTAGTATGGACGGGGTTTATCTCGGTTGTCTGCAGGCTTGATTGCTGGACGACTTTGATCTTGTCGTCGGCTGTTGACGATGACGCAGATTTTGCCAGCTGGTCAGCTTCTGTGTTTTGTTCTCTTGGTATGCGACTGAGGTTTACCTTTCGGAATTGGCTTATTTAATGCTGGGCCTGGTGCAGGTAACGTTGCATGCATCCTTCCTTTGCCTCGTAATCTCCGTTTACTTGCCCTACGACGAGCTGGGAGTCACTAAGCACATCTAGTTCTGTTGCCCCTAGTGCCTTTGCCATTTCGAGTCCTGTCAAGAGGGCTTCATACTCAGCCTCGTTGTTGGTGGTTGGGTACTGGAGCCGCACAGCTTGTTTGATGGTATCACCTTCTGGTGATTTTAAGATCACGCCGATTCCGCCTGAGTCCTTTGTTGACGATCCATCTATGTTCATTGTCCACTTCGATGTCTGTTCGACGTCTTCAGTGGGCTCGTCATCTTTCGATGTGAATTCTGCTATGAAGTCTGCCAGGGCTTGAGCCTTGATCGCAGTTCGTGGTCGATAGTCGATGTCGAACTCACTAAGTTCAATTGACCACTGGATGAGTCGTCCGGCTGCGTCGGGCTTGTTCATCGCTTTCCTCAGTGGGTGATTAGTGAGCAGTACTATCGTGTGGGCTTGGAAGTACGGGCGGAGTTTTCTTGCTGCCGTCACTAGAGCGAACGCCAGTTTTTCCATAGGCGAGTATCTTTCCTCGGCCCCCCTGAGCGCTCTACTTGTGTAATAGACGGGCAACTGTCGTTTTTCTTCTTCTCGGACTAGTGCGGAGCTGACGGCAGTCGGTGAAACAGCTAGGTAGAGGTAGAGTTCCTCGCCTTGTTTAGACGGGCTAAGCAGGGGTGGTTCTGTCAGGTACTTCTTGAGTTCTTCAAACGCTTGCTGGCATTCGTCAGTCCATTCGAACGCCTTTTTCAATGTTTTGAAAAAAGGCAGGCACTTGTCTGTGGATCGAGACATGAATCGATTCAGTGCAGCTACTCTTCCCGTCAGTCTTTGGACGTCTTTAGTGTTCTTCGGTGGCTGCATTTCTAAGATTGCCTTAATCTTGTCTGGGTTTGCTTCTATACCTCTCTGCGAAACCATAAAGCCAAGAAATTTTCCTGAGTAAACACCAAATGCACACTTACTTGGGTTCAGCTTCATCTGATATTTGCGGAGTGTTTGAAAAGTCTCTTTGAGGTCGTCCAGGTGGTCGTCTTCTTCCTTGGACTTTACTAACATGTCGTCGACGTAAACTTCGACGTTTCGGCCAATTTGGTCATGGAACATTCTGTTCATCAATCGTTGATAGGTGGCTCCGGCGTTCTTCAGCCCGAATGGCATCACTTTGTAGCAGAAGAGTCCCCTGCTGGTGATGAAAGACGTCTTCTCTTGATCGTTCTCGTCCATCACTATTTGATTGTAACCTGAAAAGGCATCCATAAACGTTAGCAGTTTATGACCAGCTGTCGAGTCGACTAGCTGGTCTATTCTTGGGAGAGGGAAGCTATCTTTAGGACATGCTTTGTTGAGGTCGGTAAAGTCGACGCGCATTCGCCACTTCCCGGTATTTTTCTTTACCATGACTACGTTGGCAAGCCAGTCGGGGTAGAACACTTCCCTGATGAAGTTTGCTGCCAGGAGTTTGTCCACCTCTTCCATGATAGCGTTGTTCCGCTCTGGTGCGAAGACTCTCCGTTTCTGTTTTATTGGGCGGAGAGAGGGGTCAACATTTAATTTATGTGAAATGATGGAAGGGTTGATACCTGGCATGTCTTCGTGACTCCATGCGAAAACATCCTTGTTATCTTTCAAGAACTGGACGAGTGCTTTTTTCATTTTTGGGGGGAGGTCAGCTCCGATTTTGGTCGTCCTTTCTGGTCGTCCATCTTCTAACTCAACGGTGTCCAGCTCCCCAGAAGGCTTCACTAGAATCTTCTGTTCTTCTATGGTCATCGTCTGATTTTGTCCTCCTGGCCCAAGAGAGGCAAGGTAGCACTCTCTGGCTGCTATTTGATCTCCTCTGACTTCCCCAATCCCGTGTTTAGTGGGGAATTTGAGGAGGAGGTGGTAGGTGGAGGTCACGGCTCGGAGCCGGTTGAGGGTTGGTCGTCCGATTATTGCGTTATATGCCGAGGGACAGTTAACGACGAGGAAGTCGACCGTTTTAGAGACCGTCTTCAGGTGAGTACCGACTGTGATTGGCAAAGACACAATGCCGACCGGGCAAACCTTGTCACCTGTGAATCCCACGAGTGGTGCATCCATGGGGCGCAATTTGTCCTTGTCAAGCTGCATTTGCTGGTAAGCTGGGAGGTAGAGGATGTCAGCTGAACTCCCGTTATCCACTATTACTCGTCTTGTGGTGAAGCCCGCAATGTTAACTGTTATTACGAGGGCATCGTCATGTGGCTGATGTGTACCTCTGGCGTCTTCTTCACTGAAGGATATGATCTGGTCATCGAGGCGGACGTTCTTTGGTGGCCGTTGGACGACCATGATGTTGTGCACTTGTCGTGCATATGCTTTCCTTGAAGCTCGTGAGGTTCCTCCTGACGCTGGTCCTCCAACGATTGTTCTAATTTCTCCCACTGGCCCGGGCTTATTGGGTTCCGTCCGTTCCCTTTGTGCTGGGGGCTTTGCTGGACAGGTATTTGCTGGGCGACTGACGTACTTCTGCAGTTTGTCCTGTCGGATGAGTGTTTCTACTTGCTCTTTTAGGGCTACACAGTCTTCAGTGAGATGTCCATGATCCCTGTGGAACCTGCAGTACAAGTTTTTAGGTCGGTTGTTAGGATCCGAGCGTATCTTACCTGGCCACCGAAGTGAAGGGTCGTCTTGTATCTGCAAAAGGAGTTTGTCGATAGGTGTGTTCAGAGGTGTGAAACTGCTGAATTTCACAGGGGGTGCGGTCGTCCGTTTACGTTCCGGGATTTCGGTGAATTTCGGAACTTTTTGCTTGGCGGGTTCAGGTTTACGATCTTCAGTTTCCTTGCGCCTTTTCGGTGGTGGGTCTTCCATAGCCTCTAGGGCGTCCTCTGCATTCATGTGTTTCGTGGCTTCGTACATAAGTTCTGACATTGTCTTTGGGGGGTCCTTGCAGAGTTCGTAAAGGAAGTCCCCTTTTCGCAGACCTGCCATGAAGGCTGTTACCGTGACGTCTTCTTTTGGACGATCGATCTTCATTGCTTCTTCGTTGAAGCGGTGTACGAATGTCCTTAGCGACTCTCCCTCCATTTGTTTGACGCTGAGCAAGTGAGTTGGCGGTCGTCCCCTTCGTTGGCTGCCAATGAAGTGGTCAATGAACGCGCGGCTGAGCTGGACGAATGAACCGATCGACTCTGACTCAAGTTTGTTGAACCATACCCTTGCAGATCCCCTCAGTCCCAGGGGGAATGCTCGGCACATTACTTCTTCGGGGACTGCTTGCAGCTGCATAATTGTTTTAAAGGCTTCTAGATAGTCGAATGGGTCTTTAGTCCCATCGAAGTTTTCTAGTAATGGTACCTTAAATCTGGACGGGAGTGGGAAGTCGGCAATACTTGGGATAAACGGAGAATCAGCCCGATGTACGAGGTTGTCTAGGTTGCGAGCAGCCTTCGCTCTTAGGCTGTTCTTCATGTCTCCCATTTGTTTCCTTATTTCTCGTAATTCTTTCTCCAAACGTGCCGTTTTATCTTCCGGATCTCTTGAGGATCGTTCTGGATGATCAGGTCGTCTGGATGGGCTTCCCCGTCGGTTTTCTCGTTCGGGCTGCTTGGACGATCTGTCTAGTCGTTCTGGCTGTTTGGACGACCTCGTTGTTTTAGCTGTCTTATGTTGGCTAGGTGGAGCGGAACTTCCTGCGCTTTCCGCTCTGTGCCTGCTCCGGGGCGGAGTTCTCTCAACCTCACCGTCCCTACGACGAATGACTTGATGGCTGTCAGCTTCCTGGTCATTCGACCTGTTTCCACCCCGCGGAGGAGGTTGGTTGTTGTCATGGGGGGTTGTGGGCCCCTTCCTGATGGCCTGTCATAACTCTTGATTCTGACGAGATGTTTCTCGAGCGAGGTCCTGAATGCTGGTGGCGATGACCTGCATTTGCCTCTCAATCGGGGTCATGGCGGGGTCAGCGCTGGTTCCGTCGTTGGGAGCTCCTTCCATGATCGCTATCGACCTGTGTGCGGCCCTTTTTGCTCTAAGAACGACAGTGGCTTATTAAGTCGTTCCCACAGACGGCGCCAACTGATATTGCCTAAAAATTAGTGGGCTCGCGCACTGATCAACTCGAATGGACGATGCTCTCTCCGACGAGTGAATACCTGCAAAACAGAGAAAGAGGTAAAAGGATGCACCGGTGGTGGTCCGGTGGGGGGAGCCTCCGATGCTTAAGTTAACCAAGAATGCAATGATTTAGAATGAGAACACGGATTCAGAGAGTTTAGAGGTGAGAAAAAGAGTGAATGCCTTGGTCTGAGAAATCCTGGGGTTTATATAGGAGAGCTTTAGCTTTCTAGCCGTTTATAGGCATTAAATGGTATTTTATGCCTGGATTTGTAACTGTCGGGTTGTGATTTTGTAACTCCTTTTGGTCCTTGATTCGGGCTCTTTAATTGCAATTTTGACTTTTACTGATGGGGTTTAAAGATGGCACATTTGGAACATGGGTTAAATGCTGTCTACAGCTGTAAGATTTAATTACCTCGTCATTGTACGGTGGGTCGTCGTTAGGGTTTAATTCCGTCAGTATCAGATGCCCCCTACTCCGTACTATCGTCATATTTTGACGATGTGCGGGGTACTGAGGTGGAGCGGGGGTTTACTTTGCCTCGGGAAGTGGAGGTTTCATTTAATGACGAAATGATGTTTCAGGCGGCGATTAACACGTGTCATCGCTCTATTGGTCGGCGTGCTAGGGATGTCGCTTCGTTAGGCCCTTGCAATTAACGAAACGGCGTCGCGTTGGTTTGTGAGTGACACGTGTCGTCGTATGATTGGTCGTCATGCTCGAGGTATCGCCACGTCGGGCTTTGTGACACGTGTCGTCATGTGATTGGTCGTTGCGCTCGAGGCGTCGTTTCGTCAGATTTTTGTCTTTAATGAAGAGGCGTCGCTTCCGGCGGCGAGTGCCACGTGTCGTCATGCGGCTGGTCGGTGCTTTCGAGGCGTCGTTTCGTCGGATTTTTGGCGGTTTTTTGAATGTGGAAGGGTTTTGGGGGGTTTTTATACCGAGTTTGAGGGTCCTTTGTTCTATTTACAAAACGGAAAAATTTCTCTTGAGCGTCTGGGTCTCCCTCCTCGCGTTTTTCCGGTGAGTCTCCTCCGTTCTTTTCTTCTTCCTTCTTTTTCCGGTTTCCTTCGTGGGTTTATTCCGGCCAATCTGGATTCTTTGAGTCTGTCGTTCAAGTCTTTCTTTGTCGGGGTTTCTAGGTTTGCCAAGAACGGCTTAGGTCCTCCTCCGATCGAGGGTTTTGTGTCCCCCGATAGTGTGCTTCACCGGTTGTCGGCGGAGCTTTACTCCGTTATTTGTCTGGCTATTCATACGTGGGAAGCCGTTAGGGGTAGGATGGCAGCAAATGAGGCTGAGTGGCCTCTTCCGCTGTCTGAGGAGTTGCCGGAGGGGCTCTCCGATGAGTCTAACGGGGGGGTGACGAGAGAGGTCTCGTCCGAGGCGGTCCCGAGTACCTCGGGTTCCCGTCCATTCCCTGGGATAGATAGGTCATGGAAGGCCATGTCCTATTTTAGCAAATTTCACCAAGATGATATTGATAGAATAAGACGTCGTTATCAGATTCCTGATGACATCGTCATAAGGATTCCTGATTCTGACGAGAGAGCATGTTGCCCTAAGTACGAGGGTGACGTGGCTTTCTACGAGGCTGACCTTAAGGCCGGTCTTCGTTTCCCTATACAGCCATTCGTTAGGGAGTTGCTAGATTTTCTTTCTTTGGCCCCGGGGCAAGTGAACCCAAATGGCTGGCGCACGATCATCTCGTGCATGGTGATGTGGAGGGTTAGTAGCAACGGGGAGGAGGATCTCACCGTCAATGAGTTCCTCTTCTGCTACGAGCCCGTCTAGATTGCGCTCTCCCGGGGCTTTTGGACGTTTAAGAACCGGGACGTAAACTCTAGAGTCGTCCAAGGGTTGCCCTCGTCCGACAGGATTTGGAAGGACGGGTACTTCTTTGTGTGTGGCAATAATTGGGAGAGGCTGCCGCAAGAAGGCCCAAGTGACTTCGTCGGAGTCCGTAGGACTTTGGGGGTGCCCTCGTCGTCTGGTGTGTGTCTTTTTTTTTTTTTTTTTTTTTTTTTTTTTTTTTTTACGAGTTTTGTTTGTTGGGTGGTTTTTGTAGCTTTGGATCGTCCACTTCTGAATTCTGTTTGGCAGGAGAGGATTTCAAGAATACTGGACATAGAAGACCGACGATACAATATTTACATCGAGCCGGACCTGCTTGCGACCTTTTCGCTAGGACCCGTCCCAAGCTCCGCGGTCGAGGCTTTAGTAAGAGCTAACAAGAAGCGTGAGTTCTTACGTCAGTTTATGGATATGATATTATTCTGTTCGTTTACTGTCTCTTTGATCTTTGTGCGTCTTTCGTCTGCAGGTATCACTACGATGAAGCTAAACAAGAGTAGGCTGAAACAGCTGGCCCAGTCGGGAGAGGTGGCGGCTGCTCCCGTCAGTCTGAAACGCAAGAAACCCGATGAAGGGTCTTCGAAGCGGGCTGAGGAGGCGCCCTCTCGTCCTTCCGTTCCGATTGTTCCTCCTCCCGTTATTCCGACTGCCGTCCCTTCGGTCCGAAAAGCCCCGACTGTCATCATGGTGGATTCTGACCTTACTCCCCCGTCAGTGGCTTCTACAATAAACCAAAGTCCTCTCGTCGCCATGGACAGAGCGAAAGCCGCCATATCTCCTCAAGACATGGACGAGTATGCTGTGGCCCACACGGATGACCTTTCGCTACTTATGGTTCATTCCCTTATGCGGGTACGGTTCTCTGTCATTTTATTGTTTTACATGTTTTTCCTTAGTGTTTTTGCTCTTGACTTAAGTGTGTTTACAGGGGTTGACTGAGGCCATGGTGATGGCTCGAAGGTGTGCTTCTGTGGAGGAAGATCTTGCTCTTCTTCGAGCCAAGTCAATTGCGGACGAGGCGGAGATGAAGAATGCCAAGCGGGCTGTCATGGAGCTGACGAGAGAGAGGAAAGAGGCGCTGGCGGAAGCGGAGAAGCTAGAGAAAGAATTGAAGGCCAGAGATGACGACGTCAAGGCAGCGGTTGAGGCCAAGGATAAGGCCGTTGCTGATTTCAAGCATCTCGTCGGCCAGATTGAGGGGGCCAAAGAGGCTGCAGTGTCAGAGTTTAGGGCATCTGAGGCTTTTGAAGACATCAATACTCGTTATTTTTTATCTGGCTTCGAAGCCTTTAGAAAACAAGCCGTTCAACGCTTCCTCGGTCTAGACTTCTCCGCTCTCCAGCCATATGATGACGAAGACTCCGTGGCTGACGTTTCTCAGGACCAGGCCGGTGACGAGGACGTGTCCTCCAAGTAGGGGTGTTAGTCTTCTCATAGGAATTTTTGAACAACTTTTGGAGCCCGTGTTTGGGGCGTCTCTTTTTCTTTAATGTACAAAATTTTCAAAACAATGTGGGGCCCGTGTTTAGGGCGTTTTAACATTTCTGAACAGCATGTTTGGCTTGTGCATGTTTCGTCGCTTTAAGACGGTGCACGGAATTGTTTTTGGTATGAACTTTCTATCTTGGTAGATGTATGGTTTAGTCTTTTCTTTTTCTGAGTATTTTTCCAAATTGAAGTGTTGCTTTTTAGACGATCCACCCTAACTTGTAAAAATCATGTTTGGATGATGTTATCATAGTATGTTGTAGGGTGATGCGTCCTAATTTTGTCTGAGTTTAGGGGAATGTTTTCAGACGGTGTAGGTTGACATTTGATCATCTGCCCAAGCTAAGAGATTGCGTTTGAACGATATGGTTTTACTCTGGATTTTTGTCTAAGCTAAAAGGATTGTGTTTTGAACGATATTGGACGACACTTTTTAACTTTGCTTGAGTTTAAAGCTTTTAACTTTGGACGATTTGTTGAAAGGTCGTGTCTGGGACGATGCAGTTTAACTTTGGGTATTTAAGTTGAAAGATCGTGATGGAGATACAGTTCAATTTGTTAAAAGATCGTGTTGGACGATACAGTTTAACGTTGTTTAAGTTAAAAGATCGTGTTTTGACGATACAGTCTAACTTTGGATATTCGTTAAAAGATCGTGTTGGACGACACAATTCAACGTAGATACAGTTTAACTTGGTTAAGTTGAAAGATCCTGTTGGACGATACAGTTTAACTTGGTGTATTGTTTTGCATGGTATGTAGGTACGGGCTGACACACATGGTTTACCGTGGTTCGGCAATAGTGCCTACGTCCACCCTTATTTCTTTATTCAAAGTATTTTTTTTTTTTTTTACAAGGTTTGTCTCTTTTTAGGGATAATATCTCCTGAGATGTTTGGCGTTCCACGGGTGCGACAACCGTCATCCATTCATGTCTTCTAAGTGATACGTGCCTGGTCGTCGTACTTCAATGACTTTATAGGGTCCTTCCCAGTTTGGACCAAGCTTGCCTTCAGAAGGATTCTTGGTGGCTAAGGTGACCTTTCGCAGGACGAGGTCACCAATTAACAACCGCCTGGGCTTGACTTTTGAGTTGTAGTGTCGTGCCATTTTTTCTTGGTATCTCTTCATTCTTGCTTCCGCTGTTTCTCTGACTTCATCAATTAGGTCGAGGTTGAGTCAGAGTTGTTCTTCATTTTGCTGTCCGTCATATGCTGAAGTCCGAAGTGTCGTCATACCTATCTCGACGGGGACTACTGCTTCGCTCCCAAACGTCATTCGAAACGGTGTTTCGCCCGTTGGTATTCTGACTGTTGTTCTGTAGGCCCAAAGTATGCTTGGGAGTTCTTCTGGCCATAGTCCCTTTGCCCCCTCAAGTCGGGTTTTGATGAGTTTGAGTAGTGAACGATTCGTGACCTCGACTTGTCCGTTGGCTTGTGGATGGCCAGGTGATGAATAATGGTTGTGGATGCCCAGTTCTTGAGAGAACTGTCTGAATCTGGGATTGTCGAATTGCTTCCCGTTGTCTGATACGAGCACCCGTGGAATCCCAAACCTACAGATCACTGCCTTCCATACGAAGTTCTGGATGTTTTTCTCTGTGATAGTTGCCAATGGTTCTGCTTCTACCCATTTGGTGAAATAGTCTATCGCAACCACAAGGAACTTGAGTTGCCGTCTTCCAATTGGGAATGGTCCCATGATATCTAAGCCCCACTGCGCGAAGGGCCAGGGTGCCGTCATTGGTACCAGCTCTATCGGAGGTGAGTGTAGGAGGTTGGCGAACCGTTGACACTTATCGCAGCGTTGGACGAATTGGCAGACGTCAGCTTTCATGGACGGCCAGTAGTAGCCTGCTCTGACGATCTTTCTTTGCAAAGCCCGTGCGCCTGAGTGGTCGCCGCAAACTCCTTCGTGTATCTCTCTCATGACGTAACTGGCCTCGTCCGGTGCCAGGCATCTGAGATAGGGGAGGGAGAAACCTCTCTTGTATAATGTTCCCTGCAACATGAGAAAACGTGAGGCGCGTACCTTTAATCGTCTGGCGTCGTGTCGGTTGTCTGGTAGCGTCCCTCTCTGTAAGTATGAGATTATTGGTGTCATCCAGGAGGTTGTAGTATGGACGGGGTTTATCTCGGTTGTCTGCAGGCTTGATTGCTGGACGACTTTGATCTTGTCGTCGGCTGTTGACGATGACGCAGATTTTGCCAGCTGGTCAGCTTCTGTGTTTTGTTCTCTTGGTATGCGACTGAGGTTTACCTTTCGGAATTGGCTTATTTAATGCTGGGCCTGGTGCAGGTAACGTTGCATGCATCCTTCCTTTGCCTCGTAATCTCCGTTTACTTGCCCTACGACGAGCTGGGAGTCACTAAGCACATCTAGTTCTGTTGCCCCTAGTGCCTTTGCCATTTCGAGTCCTGTCAAGAGGGCTTCATACTCAGCCTCGTTGTTGGTGGTTGGGTACTGGAGCCGCACAGCTTGTTTGATGGTATCACCTTCTGGTGATTTTAAGATCACGCCGATTCCGCCTGAGTCCTTTGTTGACGATCCATCTATGTTCATTGTCCACTTCGATGTCTGTTCGACGTCTTCAGTGGGCTCGTCATCTTTCGATGTGAATTCTGCTATGAAGTCTGCCAGGGCTTGAGCCTTGATCGCAGTTCGTGGTCGATAGTCGATGTCGAACTCACTAAGTTCAATTGACCACTGGATGAGTCGTCCGGCTGCGTCGGGCTTGTTCATCGCTTTCCTCAGTGGGTGATTAGTGAGCAGTACTATCGTGTGGGCTTGGAAGTACGGGCGGAGTTTTCTTGCTGCCGTCACTAGAGCGAACGCCAGTTTTTCCATAGGCGAGTATCTTTCCTCGGCCCCCCTGAGCGCTCTACTTGTGTAATAGACGGGCAACTGTCGTTTTTCTTCTTCTCGGACTAGTGCGGAGCTGACGGCAGTCGGTGAAACAGCTAGGTAGAGGTAGAGTTCCTCGCCTTGTTTAGACGGGCTAAGCAGGGGTGGTTCTGTCAGGTACTTCTTGAGTTCTTCAAACGCTTGCTGGCATTCGTCAGTCCATTCGAACGCCTTTTTCAATGTTTTGAAAAAAGGCAGGCACTTGTCTGTGGATCGAGACATGAATCGATTCAGTGCAGCTACTCTTCCCGTCAGTCTTTGGACGTCTTTAGTGTTCTTCGGTGGCTGCATTTCTAAGATTGCCTTAATCTTGTCTGGGTTTGCTTCTATACCTCTCTGCGAAACCATAAAGCCAAGAAATTTTCCTGAGTAAACACCAAATGCACACTTACTTGGGTTCAGCTTCATCTGATATTTGCGGAGTGTTTGAAAAGTCTCTTTGAGGTCGTCCAGGTGGTCGTCTTCTTCCTTGGACTTTACTAACATGTCGTCGACGTAAACTTCGACGTTTCGGCCAATTTGGTCATGGAACATTCTGTTCATCAATCGTTGATAGGTGGCTCCGGCGTTCTTCAGCCCGAATGGCATCACTTTGTAGCAGAAGAGTCCCCTGCTGGTGATGAAAGACGTCTTCTCTTGATCGTTCTCGTCCATCACTATTTGATTGTAACCTGAAAAGGCATCCATAAACGTTAGCAGTTTATGACCAGCTGTCGAGTCGACTAGCTGGTCTATTCTTGGGAGAGGGAAGCTATCTTTAGGACATGCTTTGTTGAGGTCGGTAAAGTCGACGCGCATTCGCCACTTCCCGGTATTTTTCTTTACCATGACTACGTTGGCAAGCCAGTCGGGGTAGAACACTTCCCTGATGAAGTTTGCTGCCAGGAGTTTGTCCACCTCTTCCATGATAGCGTTGTTCCGCTCTGGTGCGAAGACTCTCCGTTTCTGTTTTATTGGGCGGAGAGAGGGGTCAACATTTAATTTATGTGAAATGATGGAAGGGTTGATACCTGGCATGTCTTCGTGACTCCATGCGAAAACATCCTTGTTATCTTTCAAGAACTGGACGAGTGCTTTTTTCATTTTTGGGGGGAGGTCAGCTCCGATTTTGGTCGTCCTTTCTGGTCGTCCATCTTCTAACTCAACGGTGTCCAGCTCCCCAGAAGGCTTCACTAGAATCTTCTGTTCTTCTATGGTCATCGTCTGATTTTGTCCTCCTGGCCCAAGAGAGGCAAGGTAGCACTCTCTGGCTGCTATTTGATCTCCTCTGACTTCCCCAATCCCGTGTTTAGTGGGGAATTTGAGGAGGAGGTGGTAGGTGGAGGTCACGGCTCGGAGCCGGTTGAGGGTTGGTCGTCCGATTATTGCGTTATATGCCGAGGGACAGTTAACGACGAGGAAGTCGACCGTTTTAGAGACCGTCTTCAGGTGAGTACCGACTGTGATTGGCAAAGACACAATGCCGACCGGGCAAACCTTGTCACCTGTGAATCCCACGAGTGGTGCATCCATGGGGCGCAATTTGTCCTTGTCAAGCTGCATTTGCTGGTAAGCTGGGAGGTAGAGGATGTCAGCTGAACTCCCGTTATCCACTATTACTCGTCTTGTGGTGAAGCCCGCAATGTTAACTGTTATTACGAGGGCATCGTCATGTGGCTGATGTGTACCTCTGGCGTCTTCTTCACTGAAGGATATGATCTGGTCATCGAGGCGGACGTTCTTTGGTGGCCGTTGGACGACCATGATGTTGTGCACTTGTCGTGCATATGCTTTCCTTGAAGCTCGTGAGGTTCCTCCTGACGCTGGTCCTCCAACGATTGTTCTAATTTCTCCCACTGGCCCGGGCTTATTGGGTTCCGTCCGTTCCCTTTGTGCTGGGGGCTTTGCTGGACAGGTATTTGCTGGGCGACTGACGTACTTCTGCAGTTTGTCCTGTCGGATGAGTGTTTCTACTTGCTCTTTTAGGGCTACACAGTCTTCAGTGAGATGTCCATGATCCCTGTGGAACCTGCAGTACAAGTTTTTAGGTCGGTTGTTAGGATCCGAGCGTATCTTACCTGGCCACCGAAGTGAAGGGTCGTCTTGTATCTGCAAAAGGAGTTTGTCGATAGGTGTGTTCAGAGGTGTGAAACTGCTGAATTTCACAGGGGGTGCGGTCGTCCGTTTACGTTCCGGGATTTCGGTGAATTTCGGAACTTTTTGCTTGGCGGGTTCAGGTTTACGATCTTCAGTTTCCTTGCGCCTTTTCGGTGGTGGGTCTTCCATAGCCTCTAGGGCGTCCTCTGCATTCATGTGTTTCGTGGCTTCGTACATAAGTTCTGACATTGTCTTTGGGGGGTCCTTGCAGAGTTCGTAAAGGAAGTCCCCTTTTCGCAGACCTGCCATGAAGGCTGTTACCGTGACGTCTTCTTTTGGACGATCGATCTTCATTGCTTCTTCGTTGAAGCGGTGTACGAATGTCCTTAGCGACTCTCCCTCCATTTGTTTGACGCTGAGCAAGTGAGTTGGCGGTCGTCCCCTTCGTTGGCTGCCAATGAAGTGGTCAATGAACGCGCGGCTGAGCTGGACGAATGAACCGATCGACTCTGACTCAAGTTTGTTGAACCATACCCTTGCAGATCCCCTCAGTCCCAGGGGGAATGCTCGGCACATTACTTCTTCGGGGACTGCTTGCAGCTGCATAATTGTTTTAAAGGCTTCTAGATAGTCGAATGGGTCTTTAGTCCCATCGAAGTTTTCTAGTAATGGTACCTTAAATCTGGACGGGAGTGGGAAGTCGGCAATACTTGGGATAAACGGAGAATCAGCCCGATGTACGAGGTTGTCTAGGTTGCGAGCAGCCTTCGCTCTTAGGCTGTTCTTCATGTCTCCCATTTGTTTCCTTATTTCTCGTAATTCTTTCTCCAAACGTGCCGTTTTATCTTCCGGATCTCTTGAGGATCGTTCTGGATGATCAGGTCGTCTGGATGGGCTTCCCCGTCGGTTTTCTCGTTCGGGCTGCTTGGACGATCTGTCTAGTCGTTCTGGCTGTTTGGACGACCTCGTTGTTTTAGCTGTCTTATGTTGGCTAGGTGGAGCGGAACTTCCTGCGCTTTCCGCTCTGTGCCTGCTCCGGGGCGGAGTTCTCTCAACCTCACCGTCCCTACGACGAATGACTTGATGGCTGTCAGCTTCCTGGTCATTCGACCTGTTTCCACCCCGCGGAGGAGGTTGGTTGTTGTCATGGGGGGTTGTGGGCCCCTTCCTGATGGCCTGTCATAACTCTTGATTCTGACGAGATGTTTCTCGAGCGAGGTCCTGAATGCTGGTGGCGATGACCTGCATTTGCCTCTCAATCGGGGTCATGGCGGGGTCAGCGCTGGTTCCGTCGTTGGGAGCTCCTTCCATGATCGCTATCGACCTGTGTGCGGCCCTTTTTGCTCTAAGAACGACAGTGGCTTATTAAGTCGTTCCCACAGACGGCGCCAACTGATATTGCCTAAAAATTAGTGGGCTCGCGCACTGATCAACTCGAATGGACGATGCTCTCTCCGACGAGTGAATACCTGCAAAACAGAGAAAGAGGTAAAAGGATGCACCGGTGGTGGTCCGGTGGGGGGAGCCTCCGATGCTTAAGTTAACCAAGAATGCAATGATTTAGAATGAGAACACGGATTCAGAGAGTTTAGAGGTGAGAAAAAGAGTGAAT
>BKZX01020615.1:0-12763 GCA_014362285.1 Fagus crenata
GCTGCAATAGTCAACTGCTGCAATCAAGGTCTTGAATCACTTAACAAGAAGCAAATGAAAAGAAAGACAAAATCAGTGACCTGATATACACTACCAATCTTGAAAATTTTACTGTATACTTACCGTGATAGATGATCTTTTCAAACCATGAAAGATCGGAGCCACTTTTGAAGGCCGAAGGCTTACTTGCTAGGACATGGAGAGGAGTCTTGCCATCCTTATCCGCAAGGTATACAAGATCGCTATACATGCGAAGTATGATAAAGGACAATTCTGCCAAGCACAATAACCAAATGTGACTTAATAAGACAGACTATTGCACAAGCTGCCAATTCTCATCAACAATTGTTTGTGACATTTATTTACTAACATAGTAAAACAGTTTTAGGGGCGGAAAAAAATCTATATATATGTGCACAAGTGTGTTCCTCTTAAACATGAAAATGCTCACCAAAGTATTCTTCAGAGATGGCACGGTGGAGAATAGTCTCACCATCTTTCCTTGTATAGTAATTGTGGCCTTCTTTCGGGCCGCAGATAGAATGGAAGTAAAGGAAAGCTTCTTTTATACCATGAAGTACTGCTTTGAAGAGAGGGGTCTCACCTTCATTGTTACGAGCACTTAGAGACCTTTCTAAATCTGTTGATCTATCAATGAAGCTGCGACACATCATCACACTCCCCACTGATGCTGCAATGTGGAGAGGGTTATTTCCTTCTGTGTTTTTCACTAATAAAACTTTTGTTCTATTCTCAGGTTCCGAAGGCAATTCTTGTAGAAGTAGTTTAAAATTATCTTCTAGTTTATTGTGGGTTGCTAGGTGGAGTACAGTGTCTTGTGACTTGGTGATCGGGAAATTTAAAGCCTCCCAATTTTCTTGACATATCTTAACGACTTCTTTCCAGTCGTTTCTGACGACACTTCGAGACAATCTTATTTGTGTTTTCAATTCAAAGTCGTCCAATATTTCGAGAGGTTCACCCTCGATCTCCAAATTTGAAAAGGATTTCATCTACTTGGAACAATAAAGATGGAAATTTGACAGAATTAGAATAATAAATCGCAAAAAGAAAAAACCCGGAACTAAATAACACTTCCTTTATCTGTTTGTAGAAACAAAAATACACTTTTTCTTATGTACAAAGTAACACCCAACCATTAGAATTGGATCAGTGACAGATACGTCTCGATAAAAATACGTACGCCATAACATAAATTTGCAAGAATATATGGTTCCATTTTTTCCTTTTTTTTATTCCAGTAGAGTAAATATAACAAAAAAAACTAAATAATTAAGAAATGACATTTCGATTCTGTATGATAGGAATATAAATAGTCTTTATTATGATTGTTAAGTTATGAAGTTTAAAATTTTATGGCAAATAGCATAGGAGTGCACATATTACTTTTGATAAAATGTATCATGCCCCTTAGCAAAAAGATAGTTCTACTTACTAGAAAAAAATTGTCTCAGGCCGCCGAGTCGCTTTCCAGTTCCAGGACTATATGTGGGAGTTGAGATATATCTGAGGTACGTAATATCGTGCAAGGTGCAAGGGAAACCTACCATTTTGATTATTTATAGCATCATATTTGGTGATTCATGCAATTAGTTAATTGGCTAAAGTAAGATTGTGCAGTAAAAACGGACCCCTACAAGACTTTTTTTTTTTTTTTTTCAGTAAAAGAAGTATATTAAAAGGAAGAAACAGACCAACAAGCTCCTCATTACAAACAGACACAAAAGACGGGGGCCAAAACAAAAATTCAATGGTCCCCAGTATAAATGAAGCTGTGACCATTTTGCAAACACATGGGCCCTACAAGACTTGGAATTTAATTAAGCTAATATTCCATATCATTTGCCCGAATTATCTCTCTCTCCCGTTGTTTTTTAAACAAGAATTTAAGCTTTTTCTTTACCAAAAAAAAAAGGAGTTGGAATCTTGCCTTAAAAAAGAAAAAGGAGGGAACAAGTTAAATGAGAAAGCAAATGATATCAATGGTGCATAATTTAAGTAAAGAATTGATAGAGGAGAAATTAACATGCAATATTTATAGCAATGACGAAATCAGAAGTTTATCTTTATGGGGTCAAATTAATTGGGCGATACAATTTGAACTATTTAGAAGTTTGGCCTTGCTTAGCAAAACGTTTCACCCATTAGTGGGCACGACCTGTTAGCCAAGGCCTCATAAAGAAGGTTTTTAGGATGTGGAAATCATTTACATTGCTTTAGTAGCAAGCACTGCTGTCGGGTAATGATGACTCAGCTTGTTGAAGGCTTCAAGTAGAGCCTTTAAGATTGTTTTCCTTGTCAAGTATCCTCTATTATTGAGTAAACGGGTGTGAAACATGAACTAATTGCTTGAGCTTTAGAAGGAGAGAGCAAATATTCCATGATTGAGTCTCACATGGCATCTCCACCATATGTTTGTTTATATATATATATATATTGTAATAGTAGCTACCTTTTTTTTTTCATGCGAGAACCAACTCATAAAAATTTCATTTGTTTGTAAGAGGGAGATTACGCATTTATTTATAGTTTTGAACTACTGAATAATCACTTTCAAAAGTCCTTGTACTTATTAAGTTTTTGGGCTCTCGAGAGATAATCTTCTTCCTTCCCTTTGACCTTCTCCGTTGATACAAATAGAATTTAATCTCAAATTACTGGTTCGAGTACCAAAAACTTTATCAATTATATCAACTGATTAACAATAGAATGGATTATAATTGATTTTATACAAAATGAAAATAAAAAAATCAATCCCTTCAAAAGAAAATCTCCATTTAAAAAAAAAAAAAAAAAATTTATTTTGTGTTTATTTGGGCTGCAGTCTCTTTGAAGAAATGAATGTAAAAGCAAAAGTAAAACAAAAACAGCGGAAAAAAGATGTGCTCACCAAAAGCACTAAAATGATATTGATGAAAAAAGAAATTTATGAAAGAAAAAAAAAAAATAAAATGAAGGCTGATGGACAATAGATTTACGGAAGACACCGTATTTATAATATATTTGTGGGTCATTGTTCAATATATAAGTAATATAATAATGATAAATATTCATATAATTATGTCTAATGTTGCACTCTATTAGTATGGCAACGAGATGAGGATAGGATAAGGCAATGGGTACCGTACAAGCTAATATCATAAGTGCGCATTGAGTCTGTTTGAGATGGGGATGAAGACATTTCTGTCATCCCTAATTAGATGGCTCTGATACCATTGTGTTTGAGACAAGTGGAAAAATGGGAGGCAATAGTGGGAGAGTAGAGCGGAGTTAAGCAAGACAGGATATTTTTGTTGTTCCTTATTAAACTCTTCCATTCATGTCAGTACTCTCTTGCCACCTAATAAGTAAAATCGAACTGCTTGATTAATGGTGGATTTCTACCGTTTTATATAGAAATTATATTAGGAATGTCCTAAAACTACTCTTCATGATCTATAATTTGAATAATGTTGCAGTTATATAAATAAAAATTAATTCATGTCAATAGCTACTTTATGATGTGAGTCGATCTCTTGCCTCGGCACGTGAAAAATGCATTTGTTAAATCTAGACAACACATATAAACATGATATATGTCTTTCTCTTCTTTTTTTTTTTTTTTGATATGATATATGTCATTCGAGTTTTGTATTACAAAATTATGGATAAAATTTTGAAATTTAAGAATTTTTCTTTTATTTTTAGACTAGGCATAGGTTTTTGATGCCCAAACAGTTCAGGGGATTCTCTATATTCACTTGAGTGACAATGTAAGAGACGCTAGAATTTGCTGGGCACACAACTCATCGGGCCTATTCTCGGTGCAATTAACCTATATAATGCTCAAAGAGCCTGACCAAGGAGTGGATGCCCTGAGGAACCTATACATGCGCGGCCCAAACTCTTGCTCTAGAAAATTGTCCGGAGAATATTGCCCACATGTGATGTGAAGAATGAGAGATTTCCGCTACTTTCTACACATTGCTTCTTGTATAAAACGGAAAGAGTAGCGGTGGATTATGTTTTCCTTAGATGATGACAGATTGAACTACGAACGATAAATCACACCCAGATAAATATGTTTTATTTTATTAAAATAGAACACACAGTACACGTCTAGCTTCAATATAATTGGAAAAGTGTAAACAAGTTTTATCAATCAATATAAGTATATAACCTGAACCATCAAACTCTTGAAGTAGATAGGTAGGTGTGATGCCAAAAAATAATAAGGCTAAGCCCAATACTCCAAGCCCACAGAAGCCCATCAGAAGAAGCCCAAATGGGCCCATGAAGAGAGAGCAATTTGATAAAAGAAAAAGAAAAGGGAGAAGGGATGGGGACGGTGGACAGACACGAAAAACAGAGAGAAAAGAGAAGGAGAGGGGGAAGAAGAGAATGGGGGCTTCAGGCCCCCTAATTCGTGATTTTGTATTGGCTATTACGCCATTTATATGTATTTGCTTCCCATTTATTAGTGAGAAACCCCCTCCCCGTGGATGTAGGCATTGTTGGCTGAACCACGTCAAATATTGTGTTTGTTGTCATGCTTTCTCTCCCTCAAACTTGCATCTCATTGGACTAAGCCACCCAATCGGGCTCCCATCGTGTCCAAACTCATTGTTAAAGAGGTTCCGTACGTATCCCTTTGCTACCCGAGCTTTTTGACGTTACAGTAGGAATGTAAACACTAGTTAATCACCAATTGAACACTAGCGAGGAAAACTGAACCTGTAGTTACGTTGTGGCACATTCTTGAAGGTAGCCCACAGCAAATGAACGTACAGCGGAAGCTGTGCGAAAGCAAAGTATGTAATAAGCAGCAGGTAAACCACTAAATACAATGAGGAAGCTGTAGATTTCAGTTCACCCTTGAAGATGAAGAAATGCCCAGAGCAGAAACATATCAAGGTAGAAGCTATAGACACGTGGAATGCTGTTAAATCGAGCAAAAGCTTGCTTAGTAAGGAGTAGAGAAAATCTTTTTCTCTGTACCCTGATGTGAGAATTGCAAGGAACATGACCACTGCTATAAGTGAAGCGCAGAAGGAGACAAAGGATGAGCCGGCCAAAATTTTGGATGCCTTATTGTCTTTGTTTGCTTGTTTGACACTATCAGGCACAATGCTTGACATGGAAAATGTAACCGTGACAAAGAGACCTGCTACGACTAAGCATGCATTCGATGTGTTAATATGTATATATTATTTGTTATTGTACTAGTCTAGGGTTTCCTAGGGTTTACTATGTATTTACTATACCGTACACTAGACTAGGCCTATATATATTCTTTTATTCGTACATGATTATTCAGAATACTCAATACACAGATTATTCTCTCTGTTTCTCTGTGCTTCCCTCTCTAAACTTAACTTGGTATCAGAGCCAAATTAATTTTTTGGCATTGTGATTCTTAAAAACACCCGTAGCAGTATTTGAAACCAATTTTTCTCTCCAAAAACAGCAGTGCCTCTCCTCTCCTACCATTGCTTCCAGACACCTTCGTTCATCCTGTGCTGCCTACTGCTCTGATCGTCAGAACTCAATCTACACTACCTGAAAATTTCATCGCCAGAAAATTCCTCACGTGCCGCCACGCACCTTGTCTGTCTCCGGCCAACCCGCCGGTTTCTCTCTCCGCCGCCGCCGTTTGGCTGCTCCGTTTGTCTTGTGCAAGCAACCACTTGATTCGTCTCTTCAAGACGAACCTCCACCCGAAATTTCACAGCCAGATAAACTCCCACGCGCCCTCACGCGCCGGTGAAGCTTTTGGGGTGTTTTTTAGTTCCCAGCTCCACGCGCCCAACCCGTGACCCTTGAACTGTGACCTGTGACCCGCGCTCCGACCCGCCCGTACCCGTACTCACTGCTGACGTCAGCCCTACCTATTGCTGACGTCAGCCCTAAAAAAAAAAAAAAAAAAAAAGGAAAAGAAGGCTTACCCATTATTTTTTTTGTTTTATTTTGCAGATATTTTCTATATTTCTTATTCATTTCTAATGGATAACACTAAACTTCCTTAGAGTGTTATTGCTGCTCATCCTTCTTCCTCATCCAAGAATGGTTCGAAATATTGCAAAAATTGTTATCAACAGGGACATCTTCTATTTGAATGCCCTACTGTCCAATGTCGGTATTGTCACAAGATTGGTCACATTGTCTACAATTGCCCAACCAGGCCTCCCAAGCCAAGTCACTCAAGAACTCTTCCAAGGCCTGGTAATCCCTCTATTGTTGCTGCTGCTAAAGAATCATTCTCTGCTCCTTCTCTCTCATATGTTTCGGTTAGTGAGTTAAGATCCTTAGTCTTTTCCATAGTCAAATAAATTCTGTCTACTTCTGGTAAGGTTTCCTCTGATGTCTCAGGTAACACTTGGTATTTTGATTCTGCTTATTGTAATCATATGTCTCCCGATGCTCAATTATTTTTTTCTGTTATTCCTACTACTCATGCTCCTCTTATTCAAACTGCTAATGGCTCGTACATTTCTGCCAACCATACTGGTTCTGTTTCCACTCCTACACTGTCTCTCTCTGACACATATCTTATTCCCAACCTCACTCTTAATCTCATCTCTGTTGGTCAATTATGTGAACTTGGTTATGACTTGTGGTTTGGTTCTTCTGGTTGTCGTGTGCAGGATCCTCGGACGAATCAAGTTCTTGGGACAGGCCGTAGAGTGGGACGGATGTTCGCGCTCACTTCACTCCACCTACCTTCCACCCCGACACCCCCTCCGTCTCAGGTTGCTCATACTGCTTCTGTTTTTCCTTTGAGTCTTTGGCATTTACGTTTAGGTCATGTGTCCGTTCAAAAACTTCGCTCTTTAGTCTCTAGTGGTTTCTTAGGTCCAGTCAAACATGATTCAGTTGATTGTGTATCGTGTCAGTTGGCCAAACAACCAGCCTTATCTTTTAATAATAGTGACTCCTCTTCTCATGCCTCTATTGATTTGATTCACTCTGATATTTCGGGACCTAGCCCCACTGTCACTGTAGGTGGATCAAAATATTTTGTCATATTTGTTGATGATTTTTCTCGATATACATGGATCTATCTTATGCATAATCGCTTTGAATTAGCTCAAATCTATCGCACATTTGCCCAAATGATCTCCACACAGTTTTCAAAAACCATTAAAATCTTCCGCACTGATAATGCCATGGAATATAGAGACTCTCAATTCCTTGATTTCATTCACACACAAGGCACCATTATTTAGCGTTCCTGTGCAGGAACATCTCAGCAAAATGGTAGGGCTGAACACAAACACCGCCACACACTTGACTCTGTTAGGGCTTTCCTCATTTCTGCTTCATGTCCTGAATGTTTTTGGGGGGAAGCCGCCCTCACTGCTGTCTACACCATCAACTGTCTTCCATCTTCAACTCTCCAAAGTGTGACTCCCTTTGAATGTCTCTATGGTACTCCAGCTTCCTACTCTTCTCTTCGCGTCTTTGGTTGTGCATGTTTTGTTTTACTTCAGCCGCATGAACATTCCAAATTAGAACCTCGATCTCGTCTATATTGTTTTCTTGGGTATGGGATTGAACACAAAGGTTATCATTGTTGGGACCCTATCTCTCAACGTCTTCGCATTTCTCGTCATGTTGTTTTCTGGGAACATACCATGTTTAATTCCCTGTCTAAGTTTACAACTTGTTCCACCCCTTCCTTTTTTACTAATCCATCACTACCTTTGTTTCCTATATTTCCTGCTGATTCTCCGGCTTCTCCTCTAGCACCTCCACTAGCTATGGATCCTGTCCTTGATCAGACTCCTGACCTTCCTCTTGCTGCTCCTCCTGCTAACTCTCCGGCTTCGCCCCAAGAACCTGCACCGCCTGTGGACCCTGTCACTGATCAGACTCCTCTCCTCCCCTTTCTTCGTTCTGACCGGGTAAGAGCACCTCCTGCTCATTTGCGTGATTATTCTTGTTTTTCAGCTGTACTTTCCCTTCATGAGCCTTACACCTATCGTGAGGCCTGCACTAACCCTCTTTGGCAGCAAGTAATGACAGAGGAACTTCAGGCTTTGGAGAAGACTCATACTTGGGACTTGGTTGATTTGCCTCATGGTAAATCTGCCATTGGCTGCAAATGGGTCTACAAGATCAAGACCAAATCTGATGGCTCTATTGAACGGTATAAGGCTCGTCTTGTTACCAAGGGATATGCTCAGGAATATGGGATTGACTATGAGGAGACTTTTGCTCCTGTTGCTTGTATTACCTCTGTTCGTAGTCTTCTTGCTATTGCTGCAGTTCATCAGTGGCCTCTTTTTTAGATGGATGTTAAGAATGCCTTTTTAAATGGTGATCTCACTGAAGAAGTTTATATGCAGGCACCTCCAGGTTATTCAGACTGTCCTGACAAAGTTTGCCTCCTTCGTCGCGCTCTTTATGGTCTTAAGCAAGCTCCTCGAGCCTGGTTTGCCAAGTTTAGCAGTATTGTACATCAGTTTGGCTTCTCATCCAGTTCTCATGATACAACATTATTTATCTGCCGATCTGATAAGGGTATGATTCTTCTTCTACTATATGTTGATGACATGATCATTACTAGGGATGATCACTCTGGCATTTCTGATTTCAAGCTATTTCTCCACCAACAATTTGAGATGAAGGATCTTGGTCATCTGAGCTACTTCCTAGGCCTAGAGGTCTCTTCTGATTCCACTGGTTATTATCTCTCTCAGGCTAAGTATGCCTCTGATTTGTTATCTCATGCTGGCTTGACTGATACTAAAGTTGTTTCTACACCTCTTGAGATGAATGCTCGCCTTACTTCCTTGGATGGCACATCTCTCAGTGATGCCACTCTCTATCGTCAGCTTGTTGGCAGCTTAGTTTATCTCACTGTAACCCGCCCTGATATTGCTCATGCTGTTCATTTAGTGAGTCAATTCTTATCTGCTCCCCATTCTACACACTATGCTGCAGTGCTTCACAGTCTTCGCTATATCAAGGGTACTATGTTTCACGGACTTCACTTCTCTGCTCACTCCACCTTTGACCTCTATGCTTATTCTGATGCTCATTGGGCCGGGGATCCTACTGACCGCCGCTCTACTACTGGATTTTGTTTTTTTTTGGAGACTCTCTTATTTCTTGGCGTAGTAAGAAACAACATATTGTGTCTCGCTCTAGTACTGAGGCAGAGTACCTTGCTCTGGCTGATACTACTTCTGAACTTCTTGCTCTTCGTTGGCTGTTGGAAGATATGGGTGTTACACATTCTTCACCGACTGTCATACATTGTGACAACCGTAGTGCTATTCAGATTGCGCATAATGATGTTTTCCATGAGCGCACCAAGCATATTGAGATTGATTGTCATCTTGTGCGTTATCATCTGTCTGCTAGCATCCTACATCTTCTTCCAGTTAGCTCTTCTGATCAGATTGCTGACATCTTTACGAAGACTTTTCCTCCTGGTCATTTTCGTGATCTTGTTTCCAAACTCAAGATGGCTTCTGTCAAACCACCTTGAGTTTGAGGGGGGATGTTAATATGTATATATCATTTGTTATTGTACTAATCTAGGGTTTCCTAGGGTTTACTATGTATTTACTATACCGTATACTAGACTAGGCCTATATATATTCTTTTATCTGTACATAATTATTCAGAATACTCAATACACAGATTATTCTCTCTGTTTCTCTGTGCTTCCCTCTCTAAAATTTTGGATGCCTTATTGTCTTTGTTTGCTTGTTTGACACTATCAGGCACAGTGCTTGACATGGAAAATGTAACCGTGACAAAGAGACCTGCTACGACTAAGCATGCATTCGATGTGTTGCTTAGCCACTGCCCGCCCTCTTTAACAACATCCACGTGTTCTTCGGTGAAGACCTCCTCTGGGGTTTTGCCTTTCTTGTTGGGGAGGAGTAAGAACCTTTCTTGCATGGATTTCTTTATGTACTGCGTTCAAACCAAAAAACAAGGTTATTGGCTAGCTCACTAAATCTAAGGTATGTCATATGTGTACTGAACCTCAACCTACGACCTAGCATGGTAGAAACTAGAAACCAAGGAACGCATTAGTTTATTTCTTTCCAACACGACATGGTTTGGTCAAGTGGCAGGTTGATCCTTTATCCAAACTCAACCCTCGACTGATAAACACCCTTAAATAACACTAAAAATCATCAAAAATAGTTTTTTCTTATTTTAGGTGAAATATAAAATAAAAAACATAAAAAGAATTTAGAAGAAATGGAAATACCATTGTAACATATCTAATTATATTCTTATAAAGAAAATGAAAAAGTCCAGTGCTTTAGGAATACTCAAATGGTATTGAATTTTGCCTATATATGGGTAAAGAGCTTTTTTTTTTAAAAAAGGTGGTCTCTTAACATGGCTCAGCCACTATCTCGTTTCATTCTAAACCAACTTGTCCAAAATCTCTCTCTCCTAACAAAATCAAAGGTTGAGAATAGATTGTGTAATCATCATCACATTATTTTGTAAACCTAGTTAAGACCTAGCAAGAAATATTACATTTAGGGGCTTTGGAATCAATAATTAAGTCAAGTCCTCTTTAGATTGGCTGTTTTGGGCTCGTACCTCAAACCATTTGATTTCCCATTGCATTTGGGATGCGGCTCTGGGAACTGGCCAAATAAAATTTGCTTTCTTCGCGGCAAGATGCAATGCACTATTCCCCTCAGAGTCCACTTCAAAGAATATGCTCTCTCTTATAACATTCTTCTTCTTCAGTGAGAGTAGGAGCTCATATACATGAGGTTGCTTATGCTCCACTGCCAATAAAACTATGTTCATCTTGTGTTGATCTAAGTCATACATGGCCACGGGAAAACTTTTAAGGGTTTTCTTCACCAATTCGCTAATTCCATTCTTTGCTGCAATTAGTATGGGTGTATCAATGTGCTCCTTTTGCTTTTTCTCTGTCATTACACAAGACAATATATTTTACTCAAGTTTGAAATGGAGAGAATCTATTTCATGATTCAGATTAAATAAGATCCTTTCCATTTGTGTAAAGTCGTATGCTGGCGGATAACAAAATAGGATCCTCTTCATTTGAAATCCTCTTCATTTGAAATGAAATGAAGAGTCGATTTCATGGTTCAGATTAAATATTACAAATCTAACAGTGTACAGACTATCACATTATTTAAAATTTTAAATAACGTGGCAATATGTATACTGTTAGATTTATAAGATAAAATCTGAACCATTAAATTGACAAATGGAAAGATTTCCAAATGGAAAGGATCCTATTCCGATGCTGGCTTAGCCCTACCATATGGTATATTTTTCTTAATACTCTTTTTACGTTTCTAGGAAATGAGAGTTTATTTCAATGTTAATATTTTGTATTTTTATCTAATCATATATATGATATTATATCACTAAATAATTTAAATGATGATATTATATCACTAAAAAAATTAAATGATGAAACGTCATTTAAATTTAAATTAGAAGTTAACAAATGGTTACATACCACTTGTTTATTTTGTTTGTGTGCATATATATATATATATATATATATATATTTTTTCCCTTACAATACTTGGGATTATTCAAATCTAGGTTTTCTACGAAAAATGGACTAAGTCATTGGATAATGCATAAGTCACAATGTTCTTAGCTTCTATTCTAAGCACCATTGGCATACCCTGTTGGCAGCCTTGAAAAGTTTTCTCTCACCTTGAGGGGAAAATTTGTTTTAAAGTAATTTAAACTCCCACCTCTTAAAACAGAATTTTCCCTACATACCCCCAAGGATTTATTTTATTTATTTTTTTTATGAATACCTCATGAATTTTGTGAGCTAATCAGAAAGTTCAGAAGTGAGAAGGATAGCGAATATAATATACCTTGGTCTGTCTTTTTGTTATCTACAGTATCAATACTTTCCATGGCCTCTGCAAAGTTGACGGTGCCGGCATCACTAACATCATAAGGCTTTGTCTGCTCAACATCTGCTTGGGTCTCGGGGATCGTCCCAGTGTCATCATATTCGTATAATGAGCTATAGTCTAGAAGTTCGTTCATGATCTGAACGGCCCATGTGTGCTTCTCTTTCTTCTCTTCTATCTTTCTAATCTCATTTGATCCTTTTTAACATAATACCATTTATATCATAAATTAGACACAATGTCAACTTTTTTTGTAAATACATAATACATGAGCGCGCGTGCATGTGCATGTGCGTGTGCGTGTGAAATGAAGGACAAAGACACAGCTTATGTCAGTTATGTGACAAGGCCACACTAACAACTTATAAGTATAACTATATACTTTGCCTGCCTATATGCACAGGAAGTGTGGTTCAGTGTTACACATGGTATGATAATGAACGTGTTAATTAGCTTCGTTTGAGTCTCATAGATATCAGATAGAGACGTAATTAGAGCATGCATCACGTTTTGTATACTTTCATTACTTTGACTAAATTGACTCTTTAAAAGTTTTTTTTTTTTTTTTTTTTTTTAACTTACAGATTTTAAAAGGAAAAACAAATAAAAAAAACACCCCTATGAACTTTTGGTCAAAATCAAAAAGATTCTCTGATCTTTTAATTTGAAATTAAAAGTCTCTAAATTAAAAGATTATGGGTCGATCATTGATCATTGTTTCTTTAATCAAAGGAGAGAGAGAGGGACGAAATGACAAAAATCGTAAATACCGATATGCAAAAGCTACAAAGCTCAATATTGTTATTGAGTACTATTGTTTTTTGCAAACAGTTTAACATTAATGCAAAGTCGGTTGTGGAGTA
>BKZX01020617.1:0-16577 GCA_014362285.1 Fagus crenata
TGTGTTCGTAGTGATTAAATATTCATAGTAATTTATATATGTGGAATATGGATACAAAAAATAAATATAATGAAAGTTAACACACAGGGCTTGAGTTTAGAATCAAGAATTATAGTATTTGGATTGATATTGAAAGAGTTATTAATTTTCTTATGAGACACTAAATCTGTCAGGACAGATTTGTGTTTACCATATGACGAGAATTTTAATAAATTCTAGAGATGTTATCTTGATCTGAATTTTCTGTGGCAGCTTGTACATATATATGAGGTCATCCCTGTTAAATGTCAAGTTACTTTGATAACTTTAAGTATTCCAAATAAAATTTATAAAATGACTGATCTGCAGAAATCTGCTTAATGTTAAGCTGAAAATACTGGAACTTTGGGGAATTAATTATCGAATTTGATTCATTGATTTGAGTTGTAATTTGGTGTGAGTATTGTTTGGCATGTATACTACTTGGGTGAATTTTATCATGCCTTGGTTTTGTTATTTGAAACCCAAATGAAAAGTATGAACTATGTAACCTTTGTTTGTTCTAATGTTTTCTGGTTTAATTTTTTTACTCTAATTATATTGAGTTAAAATTATTCTATAGACATGATTTAGTTCCTAAATTGATGTTAATTTAAATCCTTTCAAACATATCTATGATCTTCGAGATATTTTCATTTGAAACTTTAAATGTAATTTTCAAGGACCTATTCATGAATCTGAAAGTCTAATAATTAGGTAGCCCTTAGGAGAAATAATATCTTGGGTGTAAATTTTCTAATCTCCAGGGAATGATAGATTAACATATAAAACTACCATAATGACCAAGAATAATGCAAGAGAGAGAATTGGTGGGGGTTCAAATAGGGTGAATCTGCCAAACTCAATGATGATTGGACTCTAGCCCAATGTTTTCGTCTATTGGTTAGATGTTGACCAGCTATCATCTATATATATACCTATAGGGGCAATGGCTTCTAAGGTACCTTGACTCCTTGAGACTTACAATATAAAGTTGCCAAGCAACAGAAAGAATAGATGTCAATGTAAATATATATGGCTCTACTTAAATGTATATGGCTCTACGAATTTTAGGACATCTTTTATATTTGTATAAGCTGCAGCCAACACTTTAAGCATGTCACTTTTTGTTTTCCAAATCTCTTCTTGTACCTACAATCTCTTGAGTAACTTGAGATGGTTTCATGACTGCAGCAATTAACTATCTGAGGAAGACTGGTGAAACCCACAATACAATTGGAATTCATATATCAGTTGGTAAGCTTCTGAAGTACACATGAAACATACATATGCTACTTTAGCTAGTTCATTACCAAGTCCACTAATATTAGCTAGTTCAGGGATCACATGAAGCATACATATGCAATTTAGCCTACTAACCTTGAATGTTTGTCCATCAATCTATTAATTGATACTAACTTCATGCAAGATCTTTGAAAAATTCAGCACTATAAATTAGGTTTCTTGACAATAATATAATGAATGCATGATATAAATGAAAGTTAGTCAGCATGATAACAATTGAATTTTCCCTCTTTTCATCTTCTTGAATTTTTGTGATAGGAACATTGAGATGGATAAGACTTGGATGCAAGAAAGTAATAGATTTGGTAATCGATATATTGAAGGTGTTAATGAGTTCATTAGCATGGCACGTAGTCATGTAGATGGACTTGATAGGATTAAGTGTCCATGTCGTAGTTGCTTGAATCAATATTATAAGCCTATAGACAAAGTGTGTGATGATTTATTCTTGAAAGGAATTGATTTGAATTACACCCAATGGATATTTCATGGGTAAGAAGATCCATTTTTGCCATTTATGGGTATATCTCAAATTATAGCATGTTTTGTACAATGTTGGGTATCATGACACTTGCATTTCCCCTACCCCTATTATTTATGCTACTTACTGGGCTTTAGCTCATTCCTATTTAATGAGCTAACAGTGATATCAGTGGTCAACCTTAGATATGTTAGACCCAGAGTTGTTGTTGGGGTTGCACATCCTAAGAGATATTTTTGTATAGAAATATTGGTATGTAATTATATGTAATTATGCACAGACCTCTATTCTTTTGTGGTTAGTGGTCAAAGTGATAGTTATAGAGCTCTAACTTATTTTGCGAACATACACATATGTGTAAATGGCTTAATGTATAACAGTGATATCAGTGGTCAACCTTAGATGTGTTAGACCCAGAGTTGTTGCTGGGGTTGCAAATCCTAAGAGATATTTTTGTATAGAAATATTGATATGTGATTATATGTAATTATGCACAAACCTCAATTCTTTTGTGGTCAGTGGTCAAAGTGATAGTTATAGAGCTCTAACTTATTTTGGGAACATACACATATATGTAAATGGCTTAATGTATGAACCTTATGGATTAGTATATTGGAATTTTTAAAATGGACTTTCTGATATTTTAGGTTGACGTATATTTATGTAATGGTTGGAGAAAAATTTACAGGTGTTTGGGTTGTAGTTTTCTCATGCACCAGACCTTGTCATGTTTGGGGTGTGACATTATTGCTACCTAATGTTTAACTCTTATAAAATGATGTGTTGTGATTAGGCTAGGATATTAGAGAGGTCTATGTCATGTTAATGTTTTTCGGTTTGTTTGTCTATTTTTTTTTTTTATCTTTGTATTTGTGTTTGCTTTTTAGAAGTTATTTAGTAAGCATTGTCATCTATTTTGGTAACTTTTATATTGGGTTTTGTTTTTTTACTTTAGAAGGAAGAAATGTTTTGTGTCATGACCCACATATCAAGGGGAGATCCATCCCAATGCAACAAGTTTCAAGTCTATATATTTCTCATGAAGACATTTAATTAGTTAGCTGATAAGACTATGTTTTAATGTGATTGGGAATCGTGTGGAATTTAAACTTTGTATACAATAGATTGGACTTGAATATTGTTTTTCTTTTATTCTATGTGTCGATTTAATAGATGTAATGAATTTATGACTATTTGTTTATTGAATTATTGTTTGATTATGTATGAATGTGTTTTCAATATTCATGTAAAAGTAGAATAAAAACTATAAAAAATCTAAAAAATGAAAAAAGTAAATAGCGACGACATTGTGTCATCGCTGATATTTACATATTAGCAACGACAATGTGTCGTCGCTGTTATACTACAATCAGCGACAACATATTTGTCGTCGCAAATAGTGACGTATTAGCAACGATTTATTTATTAATGGTCTTAAGTTATTTGCAATGACGATAGTTACTATTAGCGACGAAAATGTCGTCGCTGATGGTATTATAATAGCAACAACAAAATGTTGTTGCTAAATTTCTATTTGTGACGGAGCAATAGCAATAACGATTAGCAACGACTTTGTTATCGCTAATGATAATTAGCGACAACTTTTAGAGTACCAGCGACGACTTTGTGTCGTCGCTAAAGACCAAATTTCTTGTAGTGATATTAGATAAGTGTGTAAAAGTTAAAAAGTTGATTTAATAAATATTTATTTATTTATTTAATGGATGAGATTAAAAGTGAATGTTGAAACTTTTAATCTTAACCATTCATGTTAGATAAGTATGTAAAAATTAAAAAGTTGATTTAATAAATATTTATTTATTTAATGGATGAGATTAAAAGTGAATGTTGAAACTTTTAATCTTAACCATTTAAGCCAATTGCATGGGTGCAATCATGCAAATCCATGGTCTCAATTCAAGTTTTTTATGCAATTGCATAGGTTATTTAAAAAAATTTGCTGGTATTAATACAGTTCATAGAAGGATTATAAATACATTTTATATGATTTGTTTTTGTGGTTATAAACACTATTTTATGTTAGTATTATAAAAAGAACATTAGTATAAGATAACCTCAGTAGCATTAAATTTGTTATAAAGATTTGGTTGTTAATAATACATTTAATATTTATTGAGAAAAATTGCAAACATTCATTCAAATATTATTATCAATAAAAATATCAGCTTTAATACAGTTAATAATTATTGACATAAAACATAAAAAAATAAAATAAGAAAATGTGACTTCAGAAAGTATGTACAAGTTAGATTCAGAAGTTGTAATTTTAAAATATGTCAAAAAAATATTATGAAAATTAGAAAATGAAAAACTATTTTAAAAAAAGATACAATAATGTATTTTACGTATGTTAGATTCAGAAATTGTAATAATCATGGTTGAATATGTTAGATCAATATTTGTTGTTAACTAATTTACAAATTTCTTCATTACAATATAGAACTTTTTTAACAATGTAACTTTAGAAAGTATTCTTAACTTATACAAGTAATATAATGCAATTTAGCAAAAACAATAATAACATAACAATTTTTTTTCTGTTATGTGTGGTATAATTGGAAAACATTGGTCATCCTAGTCATCCAGCTCTTCCCTATTAGGATAACTTCCTATCATGTGTCTATATCATCAATTATATCTCATACATTCAATGGTTAAATTATAGTTAGATACAAGGAAAGATATAGATCGTATGTTCGTCTTTTCCTCGGATCAACCCTAAGCATACCATCCGCTATAGATCGAGTGCTAATTGTAACCATTCTAGTCATCCAACATTTTCCTGTTTGGATCAAATTTGCTGTTCATATAGAAGATGGCCATTAGTATACTATCATATACTTTAACTATTAATGTTTGTTTAAATATGTCACTCAAATGTAATCGTAGTACCAAGGTGGCCATTAGTAGAAAAACATTACAATTTCTTGTTACCCATACTCAAATGTAATCGTAGCACCAAGGTGGTTATCAAATGTAAACACGAATACGAAGAACATTGTATGACATACATTTTTAATACGTTACTTTGTATAATTACATTATATAAAATATCAATGTTACTTTTTGATAACTAAGATCTAAATTACTCAATTCCAATATTCTACTTATATTTTTGGAATTTAAATATTTTGATTATAGTCTTTTAATTTTTTGTCTTTACTGCTTTTAATATAAAAAAAGTTATTAGATCTTATTATATGTATGTATGTTAGTGTCGAATTATAATTTTGCCCCCCTAACTAAAGTGATTTTGTATTGTGCTTTTTTTTTTTTTTCCTTTGTTTTCAGTTTGAAGAAGGTTAATAGATATTGGTTAGGATGAGAGATGTGGGTTTTTGACGTGGGTTTTTGATCAGTGTAGTTGTGGAAGAGTAGGAAATTGTTTTTGTGGGGGTGGGAGTTATAGTTTTTTTAATTTTTAATTTTTATTTTATTTTATAAATATATTTATTGTTATGGAAACTTGCAATTATTTTTAAATTTATTTGTTTAATATGAATGGTGATTTTTTTAATGATTTTGAACTCAAATGAGGGAAAGGATTTTTGTTTTTTTTTTGGATAATTACTAAATTTAAGGATTTTGAAAACAGAAATGAAGGAAGGAAAACAAAGTTGAAACGGTTAATAATTTGATGGTTATCTTTCTATTTGGATAATGATAATTTTTTTTTTTTTTTTTTATGGTTACCTTTTTAAATTTGGCTTTTTTTAAAACGTTGAATGTGGGTGATTCTCAAAAAAATAAAAAATAAATAAATAAAACGTTGAATGTGGGTTTTTAATTTCAGTTCAACGAGGGGAGTTATCAAAAAAACTTGGTGAATTTTTTTTTCCTTGTAATCTTTTCAAATTTGATTTTTATAAAATTGGAAAACTTTGAAATGTGGGAAGCAAAATAGAAAGTGTAGGTGCTTTTTTATTGCTAGTAATAGATTTATGCCTAAAAATTAGGATTTACTTTAAATGTTGCTTTCCTTAATTAACCCATATATAAGATGCAGTTTTTTTGTTTAGTGTAGTTTGAAATATGTAAATACATTTTTTTATAAGGATATTTTTTATTGTACATAAAGTGGACATGAGGGCATGAATCCTCTTAATAGTATTAGATTAGATAATATATACATTAATATTTGAGGTTACTTAAAAAACCCAAACCCATTATCATATAATAACACATAATATATAGTAATATATAAGGTTACTTAAAAAGCCCAAACCCATTATCATATAATAACCCCTAATATATACAGATTACTGTAATATATGAGGTTACTTAAAAAGCTCAAACCCAATGTCATATAATAACCCATAATACAATATTAATATCTGAGGTTGTAAAAAAAGCCCAAACCCATTTATCCACTGAAACCATAAAAGAAAGAAAGAATGGGCTGGTCCAACGTGGGAAATTTGGTGGGAAACTTATTAATATAAAACGGCGTCGTGTTGGGTTTTTGGGATGAAAGTGGTCCCCAAAACGGCGCCGTGTTGGGCTTTTGGGGGGAAAGTGGTCCCCAAAACGCCATCGTGTTGGGCTTTTGGGGGGAAAGTGGTCCCCAAAACGCCGTCGCTTTTATTCTTGCATGTTTAAACCAAGCTTCCTCAACACGATGCCCTTCCCTCTCTTCCAAACTAAAACTAAAACTGAAACTGAACTGTGCTATCTAACAGTCTTTCCTCTCCCTCTCTGAACGGTTTCTTTTACAAACATCCCCAAGAACAAACTTCAGTTCTCTCAAACACTCAAACTGAAGCCAACGTGCCCCTTTCCCTTACACCCGTAGAGAGAACAGCACAAGGAACTAAGAAACCTCCTATCAAAGACAAAGGTGAGTTTACATTTCCAAATTTGGTGTGATTTTTAATGTTTTTTGAGTTGATACCATGACTGGACTAACTGTAGACAATGTTTGGGTATTGTGTACAATTTTTCAAATTTGTGGACAAATTTAGGGTTTTCTGTACCATGTTGGTCTTTATTTGTTGGTTTTCTCTGATTGCTGGGCTTCCTATGGACAATGACCTTTTAGTGCATTATAAGGTTTAGATATATATAAATCTGCAGTACTTGAAATAAAGTATAATGCTTAGATGTATATAACAAGGTCTGAAGTAGATGAGAAACATGATGAGGGTTGCAAATCTTGTGAAGACAATGGTAATGGTCTTATGCTTAATGAGGATGAAATGATGATTATATACTTTAGGATTGCATTGCATTGCTTATGTTGGCATAGAAGTCACTACTTACCATTACAGTGCTTTGTGGTCTTTGCCTTTTGGGTATATTTTATTTCAGCCATGTACTTCATTTTAATCATGGTTATCAAATATCATAGCTGTTTATATGATTAGTTGATCACTTGATTGTCCTATTTTCCATTGATAATTGTTTTCAAATTTACTACATTTTTTTTAATGTTCCCTTTAGAAGGCAATTGCACTTTTCACTTAAATGCACCTCACACTTTCACCAACACTGTTAATGTTAATCTTTATGATATCTTAGACACTATCAAGAGCCTTACATCTACACTTGTGGCTTTCTGTTCCATAAATTTTATTCTTTAATTGTTAGATGCTATCACGTTTTAATGTATAAAATTCAAACTTTATTGTAACCTGCTTTGCCCATTTTAGTTGTATTTAAATTTGCACCTTTGTGCAGACCTCTTGACCAAGGATTATTTCATTGTTCACAAGTTTACCTTATCGTTGCAAGGATCATCTGGGCTGGTATTGTGACTGATCCTTCTTTCTGCTTTTAGATTCCTTGTTTATTTCAGAACTAATGTTTTTTGTTAGGGCTATTTGTATAGTATGGTTGAGAGATTGAACCTCTCTGCTATAATTTGCTGTTATATCCAATTCTTTTAAGCAATGATTTTGGACAATCTTAAGGTTTTGTGGACAATCTTACATAAATTGGGCTAAGTTTCTGAAATATTTTGACTTTGGTTGAGGCATTAGCTAAGTTTGGACAATCTTAAGATTTTGTGGACAGTCTTAGGGTTTTGTGGACAATCTTAGGGTTTTACTTTGAGGTAGAACTAGGTTCTCTATGGGACCACATGATGTTAATGTTTTTGTTGTTCTTTTGTTAATCTGTAGCCTATGGTGTTCTACCAGTTCCCATTTCCATTGTACTTTGCATGATACTTTGCTGCTGTCAAGAATTCTGAATATTTGATGCTCAATTTCTGCCTTTTGTGATCTGTTGAAGCATTTCTAGAGAAGATGGACAAACATGATTCTGAATATGTAATCATAGGCAGTTGGTTGAACAATAACAGAAATGCAAGTTGAACAATAACAGAATTTTCAAACTAATATAGATGTTGAATTTAAAATGAAAAAAAGATCAAACTGGAAATATTCATACAAAACCAAACCCTACCCTAGCTTATTAAAGCTCTTGAAGAGCCAAGAGAAATGAAAATGAAACCTATAGTTCCTTGTACTCTAACTGCAGCTTTTGCTTAGAAGCCAGTTCTCTTTCTAATTTAAGCATTGTGTCCAAAGCAGCCTGTTTTTCTCTCTACATATGTATTATTGGAGTCAGTTTTATTGTCAGTATTTATAAAGCTTTTCAGAGATAAATAGCATTGCATAACAAGCTGTGAAACATCATTTTTTCAATGGATTTTGAATGTTGGTGATAGTGGGGCTGTGTTAGGGTTTTGTTGAGTATTTATGGGTTGGTTGGTGGTCCAGTGGGATGGGGTCTGCTTGTGACTTAGTACTTAAGAGATTACATCTATCACATCCCAGGTTCAAGCAACAGTGGAAGCCAATTTTAACTTATAATGTTCCCTGACTTGACCAATTAGCCTAAGTGGGTTTTAGCTAAACCAAGTGGGTTGCTTGGATTTTCATTGGGCTGATTGATAGCCTTATTATCTTGCCTGGCATTATCTACATAATGTGGTGTGACACTGTCATCATTAATATTTGATCAGATTCTTTATCAGGAAGAGAGAGAGAGAGAGAGAGAGAGAGAGAGAGAGAGAAAGAGTTATTTATTAAACTGACTACAATGTGTTTGCTATGTGTTTGAGAATATTGTTACCTACATTTTGCTATTAAACTGACTCTTTGTTTCATCCAAGATTATGTGAAGCTTTCCATTTCATTGTTTTCTAAAAACTTTTTGATATAATGTCATGTGTACCTATGCCTATGGATTTGCATATACTAAATCTTCTCTGAGGTGATCTTTTTGTGAATAAATTTATCACTTTGTGGATCATTAATATTGATGATGGCAGTAGACTATATTGTAATCTTTGCTTGAAGATAATTGTGCATACCATTTATAGAGTTTGGGCATTTGGGTGTTTATTTTTTTTGCATTATTATATTTATATCTGCCTACTAATGCTCTAATTGGTAGGTGGGAATATTGACTGGAGGAGTGACAGAGTCAAAAAGGATTGCTATCCAAGTATGATCACTAATCTCTTTGATTTTGTACATCTTTTGTATAATTTAATTCTTTGATCCTTTACCAATTAAAATATGTTTTGAATGGCCACATGTTTAAACTGTGATTAAAGGGTCAGCATGTACTTACTAAGAATATTTGCAACTTCATTATCCAGTATGTATAGGTGAATGTTTCTGAAAAGGGATATTTATGATGCGTGCTAGGCTTTGTTATATATATAGTACCTATGTATGCATGTATGTATGTTTGTATATGTCACCAAAATAATACTATATATGTAGTTATGTACTTGTATTATCCAATTTATTTGAATGTTTGTAACAACTAGCTAAGTGAGGACAATGTGAGGATTACAATGAGGATTTTCTGAACAATTTAAGGGTATTTTGGACAATTTTCACATTTTCTGTACAATAGTGCTTGAATTGACATACTTTTTAAATCCTTGTCTTGATATTACAGGCAGAAACGTATAATGATTATTTATCTTCTTCTTTAAACCTGTTATGAACTAAGTGCATAGTTATCAAGAATTACTCTTCAGGAAATAAGTTGTGTAAAAGTACATTTCTTTTTTTTTTTTGGTTTTGTAAAAGTGAGGCTTCCGAAAGTTGTACATAAGCTGAAGGTGAAAATAAGCAAGCATTTTAAGCTTAAACAACTAGGCCTTATTGATGTGTTTATGGATGAAATATGGGAACTTACTTTTTTCCATTGTTAGCATCTATCCTTATATCTTGTTGTTTTTTTTAATGATCAATGATTTTATGAGATATTCTAATTCTATGGATTTCCATTTTGCATGTGGCCAAAGCAATGGCGAGTATTGATGTGAACACACCCGCAGGCAACATAGAAGTTCAACCTCGTATTCGCCATCATTGAATTGTTAGCAAATTAAGGGATGTCAACAAGAGCTTATCTGAAGAATGTAAGAGCCAGCTGCAAACCACTCCATTTGGGTGGTTGTTGAATCTCCACTGCAACATCGAGGCCAGTGGACGAATGCTTAAAGTGATGGTTGCAAGTTGGAATGCCAATGAACGTGCATTCCAAGTGAGTGATAGGCTCATACCTTTCACCCTATATGACATTGCCCTTATATTGGGGTTGCCTGTGAGGGGGGAGCCAATTGATTGCAACCAGTCTGTTTTTGGGAGGTCTTTGGTAGAGAAATTGTTAAATAGGCATTTGAAGACAATTTCACCAGAACGGACTAAATTGGTGACATTGCTTACCAAACCTTCCATAAAAGTCCCAGATAGGGTTAGGTTGTATATTGCCCTAGTCTTAAGCTATTTTTTCTTTCCTACCACCTCTCAAAAAGTCACCACAAACCTCTTACCATTGCTTGATGATAGAGCTAACCTAGGTAGATATGCATGGGGGAAGGTAGTGTATGAGTTTTTGGTTAGTAGTTTAAACCGAGCAGCTGCATCGAAGCAAGCGAAAAAAGCTAAAGGCAACTTGCACATTCAAGGTTGCACTGCCTTGCTTCAGGTAAAAAAAATTTTATCCTCATTGTTTACTCGACAACTATTCTAAATTTTGTTTTATTCTTAAACTTACCATTGATGTCATCATTTATACAGATATGGGCATGCGAGCACTTGGGAATTGATCAGAAGAATGCTGAAATTAACCAACCTTTCCCAAGATTTCTAGCATGGACCCACCAAAGAATGTTTGCTAAGAAGGCAACGGAGGCCTTTAGTAACAGTGCCAATGTAAGTATCTTACACTAAAGTTGTGTACTAATTTAATATTTACATGTTAGTTTCTTATAAAGATGTTGTATGTTAGTATTTAGTGTTCTAATTCATATAGTGCAATTTGCAACTGCTGTTCGTGCTTGTAACAATGCCATAGGAGCAAGAGTTCAATGTGGTAGAAGAAGCCATGGAAACCTTGCAAGAAACCCATGGCAGCTCGCACACAGCCGTGTTAGGGAATGATGGGGCTGGACCAAGCAATATGACTCAAACGCAGTCCAACCAATGGCAGCTAGAGCTCCAAGCTGAGATCACTAAACAGGAAGCTGTAGAACGCCATCTTAAGCACATGGAGGATGAGCTGAACCATGTCAAGGGTCTGGTGGCCACTATTCAACAAAACCAGCCCCCACCCTCACAAAATGTAGAACAAAACCAGCCCCCACCCTCACAAAATGTAGAACAAAACCACCCCCCACTCGTTCAAACCCAGCTGCCCATTCAAACTCCCATTGTGGACTTGCCAACCTCACCATCACCATCCAAGATTTATAAGAGAGGCAAACCTGCCAAAAAGAAGGCCAAGGCAACCATGGTGGACTTGGCAAGCTCACCATCAAAGCGGGACAATGAAGGGGAGGCAGCTGCAGCTGTGGTGGGTTTGGTGAGTTCACCATCAAAGGGGCCTACTACTGTGAGGAATATAAGAGCAAAAATACGAGCCCAAAAGAATTTAATGAGAGTGTCGCCCCAATCGGAACCGGTGAATGTTGAGGTATGTGTGTTGTTTAACAATAAAGTACTTAAGAAATGCAAGTTTACTTTATGTTGTTGGGTTCATGCTTTAACTTTTTTTTGTTTAAAAATCACATATGAAATAACTTTATGTACTCCATGTTTAAAAATCATATGAGCAGTGGGTGGATGCTTATTTCCTATATTAGCCAACAGCTGAAGACGAGGCTGTCTTGGTTGATTTTAGGAAGAAATGGGGGGGCGCAACAAGGCGGGCCACTAGGAGAAGGTTGTAACAACTCCTTTCTTTCAATTATGTAATGATTTATGAAGTGATTAGATATATTACCTCATACTGGTTTATAACACGTTTAAAATTTTCTAGGCCCAGCGAGGTTGATAGCAATGAGGTGGCAATCTCGACCGAAACATATGAGATCACGGGTCGAGAGGTGTCATCATTGTTAGACAATCAAGCTAAGGACGATGGTTCTAGGTGGATATCCACCGCAGTAATTACTTACTCATTTTGCATTTTAAATCCTTTATTTATTGCATATTTGAGACATGAGTTTTACAATTCCACATTATTTACTAAGCAAGTGTGACACATGCAGGTGGTGGACACTTTCAAGGATGTACTTATGGAAAAACTCACTGAAAGCGGCCACCCTCTACCGTACATAAACTTTATAATAAGCATACATGGCGGGGTAAAATAACAAAATTTCAACCTTGGCAAATACTTGTTCATACTTTTACATTATGAATGATGTCAATACAGCGAGCTCTTTTGTGGAAATAACTAACTATGATTTATGCAGACTATGATCCTGGGTTCGGCTCAGTCAACTTCTAGACAAAGAGGCAAAAGAACAAGAAATGGTAAACAACCCATTCAGGATGACCAGCCTAGACCAGAATTTGGTTTCGCCCTAGTTTCGTACGCGCATTGCCGGGAAATTGCAACCGGGTAATTAGAGACCTTTTCCAACTTCATTTTGTCAAAAACAATGTAACATATCTATTATGAAAAAACTGTGTATGACCTACCCTTTCATGTTTCTTAATGCAGATTTTTGTCCCAGCATGCCACAGTGGCCATTTTATTATGCTGGTTGTAGATTGCCTACAAAAAGTTTTCTATTTTTTTGATTCTTTACCTACTATGACCCATAGAGCTGCGGCACCAATATTGGTAAACACTTGTTTTTCATTTCAATTTTCTTACTAACCCAGTATTTACATATAATCCCACTGATACTACTTTCTACTGCTTGCATTATAGAGAAAAGCTTTGGAGCAGATATGCATAGAGAAGTTGGGCCATAAGAATGTCCATACATGACTCCTAGAATACAAGGATAACATACCAAACCAAGATAAATATGCGTAAGTACCAATATCTATCATGACCCCAAATATATTGAGACAAATTTGAATGTAGACTGTGTAAGTAAGTTCATATTCTCTTTTAATGTGTTTTGATAATTCAAATGCAAATGTTGGTTGCCATGTTGATTGTTAGTGTTTTGATAACTCAAATGTAATTGAGATGTTGGTTGTTGGTTGATAACTCAAATGTAATTGTTGCTATGTTGGTTCTGGGTTCACTTGAATGTTATTACTATTTTTCAGAAAATGTGGACAATAATGTCCAAACTTAAAGATAATTATCCACACTTTCTATGGATGTTATGGATGTTATGTAGGTTTTTGGTACATGTTGGTTTCTATGGATGCTATGAAAAAATAGTTACAAAAAAATATAAACTTCATAGCTTGTCAATTGAGAAACAGTAAAAGAAATGGAAAACCAAAAAAGTCCTAAATAACTTCATTTCAGAACATGGAACATGAAAATAGTTAAAAGGGTATACCTGCATCTTCATGATATCTTGTTTACTCATCCTTTCTGAGAGAGAGAGAGAGAGAGATAAAGAGAAAAAAAGAAAGGAAATGGGTCTGTTAAGGCTGAACTTGTAAGCTGAGAATAGTAAGACTTAAGAGGCGGTATAAGAGAGAGAGAGAGAGAGAGAGAGAGAGAGAGTGAGAGAGTTCAAAGGCAGTTGGTGAGCATTAAAACACTTATCTTTAAGCTTTGTCTTTCTGTTTCATGGTTTTTTGAACTTTGTTTTAACATGTTAGAAAAAGGTGGTTGCTCAAGCTACAAGAAATATCTTATAGTATATATAAACAATTGGAAATGGTTTTGCTGGACATTACTTTCTGACTTAAAGTGGTTCACAGCCTAACTTGGCAATAAGGAAAGACATAATTTTGTGTAAAGTAAATTTCCATAAATTATGTTGATCAATGTTGATTTTTATGTACTTTTGCCTCAATTTTTCCAGCTCCGACTGTGGGACTTTCATGCTGACATACATGGAATCCTTGATTTTTTTAAACAAGATAGTACAGTTCGGAGAGGTATGATTTCTACACATTCATTTCATGATGCATTAATGTGTTCATTTTAAGTCAAAACAACTAACCAATAATTTCTAAATGTCTTTTATGTTTTGTAGGCTGATTGCCCAAGAATAAGGCAACGCATTCTGCTAGAATTCTATTACAATTCCTTGCTGCCCAAAGTTGTACAAAGCTAAAACTGGACAATTCTTTACCGTGCTTGCTACTGCCCAATTCTTTACCGGCATATAGTTTTATGTTTTGATACACATTTGTTATTTTTGTATTTACGTTTATACTTTTTGTATTTAAAATTTTGGTTGCTCTATTCTTTCTATACTTAAGATTGTATTAAATGTAATGAACAGAAACAATATCTTATTCTTTTGTAAATGGAGTAAATAAATAAATGAAATGGTGAAATTGGTTGGAAACATTTGCGTATATTTTAGGTTACCCATGAGTTTCTTTTATATTTAATGTTACCAAGTGCAACCTATTGCCATTGGAAATCTTCACATTACTTGTTGTGAAAGATATAAAAAAATGATGTCTAAAAATGTTTCCCAAATTGTTGTGAAACTAATATATTCAAACAAATACCCAGGAGCAACCTATTGCCATTGTCTATATTGGAAATAATAAGGTTTGGTTTTTTTGATTTTGAAGTGATTTTGGTTGGTTGAGATAAAAAATGATAAAATTGTTACAAAGATGCTAAGAAACATGTTTAATAGATGCCAAGAAACATGACCAATTCGTATGAACATGTTTAAATATTCATACAATTTTCTGAAAAATGTGGACAAAAACATGAAATTATGGACAAAAACATGAAATTGTGGACAAAAATTTCGAGTCTACTTATGAACATTTAAGTAAACCCAGAAATGTTCATACAATTTTCTGGAAAATGTGGACAAAAACATGAAATTATGGACAAAAATATGAAATTGTGGACAAAAATTTCGAGTCTACTTATGAACATTTAAGTGAACCCAGAAATGTTCATACAATTTTCTGGAAAATGTGGACAAAAACATGAAATTATGGACAAAAAAATGAAATTGTGGACAAAAATTTGGAGTCTACTTATGAACATTTAAGTAACCCAGAAATGTTCATATAATTTCTGAAAAATGTGGACAAAAATATGAAATTATGGACAAAAACATGAAATTATGGACAAACATTTCGAGTCTGCTTCTGAACATTCATGAACATTCAAGTGAACCCAGAAAGTGTATTTCATGTTTTTGTTCATAATTTCATGTTTTTGTCCACATTTTCCAGAAAATTGTATGAACATTTAAACATGTTCATACGAATTGATCATGTTTCTTGGCATCTATTAAACATGTTTCTTCGCATCTTTGTAACAATTTTATTATTTTTTATCTCAACCAACCAAAATCACTTCAAAATAAAAAATAAAAAAATAAAAAAATAAAAAAAAAAAAAACTTTATTATTTCCAATCTCAACCAAAATCAACCGAACCGTCAAAAAAATATTAAACCCAACAAAACCTTCAACTTTTCTTATTTCCAAACCCTAACAAAATCATCCAAACCCTCACAAATACAAGTAAACCCCAACTTCAAACATCAAAACTTTGTTATTCCCAAACCCAAATAAAACCCAAATCTTTAAACCCAAATCAAATCTCAAATCAACACTTTCAAACCCCAAATCTTTCAAACGTCAAACTTTAATAGAGAACCCAAATCTTAAAATCCAAATGAGATCTCAAATCAACACTTTCAAACCCCAAATCTTTCAAACTTCAAACTTCAATAGATGAAAAACCTTCGGGGAAGAGAGATCCATGGCTTCATAAGGACAGATTGAGGAGAGGAGAGAGCAGAAAATTCAGGAGGAGAGAGCAGAGCAGAGCATTTGGGAGGAGAGAGAGTGAAATTTTTAGAAATAATGGATGTTTGGTTACAGGGATAGTGGAAATTGGAATAACAAACCGGGAATAATCGGTTTGTCTTTTAGTGGTGGTGTGAAACAGTAACTTTCACACACAGTGTGAAAGAAACATTTCCGATAGAAGAATACCCATCAACAACTTCAAGAAATGCACTCTATAAGCTTAAAAAAATCATTCTTTTAACCTGAAATCTCAAAACCTATTACTCCATTTTATAAATTTAATCACTTTCTACACAAACAATATCCACATACATAAATATATATCAGAAAATTACATTTTAAACCCTATAATTTCGAGATGTTTTTCAAATTAAAGTCTGTATATAAAAAAATTTCAATTAAAACCTTGACTTTTTTATGAGGTTTAAAATTTAAATTCACTCGTGGGCCTAAAAGGACATCATTTGTGTACCTAATAAATCGCCTCTCCTAACAAAAAAGCAACCAAAGATATTTAAAAAAAAAAAAAATGAAATTACAAAGCTGACAAGGAAAAAAAAA
>BKZX01020618.1:0-18151 GCA_014362285.1 Fagus crenata
AGAGCATTGATTACGTACCTTTGGTTATGTGTTTTTTCCATATTGCAAAACATAAGAAGCCCAACAAGGTGATAATAATCCCCCCTACTACCACGATGAGCCATATCCACCACCTGTTTGCGTGTGACGTGGATGCCAACTTGTTTGCTACAGGTCCATGGACAAACAAATTTTTGATGTTCTACTAGAAATAGTATCTCAATTCATTTTTTTTTTCTTTTTCCTTTTTTGGTACTATGTTTTAAGATGCATGGACTGCATGTATTTCAGAAATCAAAATTTGGTGCTACATGGATAAAATTCATTATTTCAGCTTTGACTTATAGATGTGATGCCCCGCACCACCTAGCATCATAAATTAATGATATAATAGTCAAATATATTATGATGTAAATTATTGGCAAGTGACTAGTGAATTAGTGAAGAATATAGTCATGCTACATGATTAATGTTAGCAATAATAAACATGCATATATGTTAATGGCATGTAGGATAATTAGTAATTGTAAGTTAGTTATTAGATGATTAATTAAGGTTAAGCTAATTAAGAGTATTAAAGGTTAATGGTGTTAAGTTAAGATAATGCATGTTAATGGCCTAGTGAACCAATAAGAGTTGAACACATGTAAGTCACTAACAAAGAGAGAGCCAATAGGAGTTGGACACATGGAATCCACTAGCTAAGCCCTCCTCTCCAAAGATGACACTTGGACTCCACTAACTAAATATCACCCACATGCAAGTGACATGTGTAATGCACTAGCTTATTTCTTTCCTCTAGGACCGGTCATTCACTTCCCCATTTCATTTGACTTCATTTCTTGCACAATGCCTTGACTACAACTCATTTCCTCTCAAGAAGCCAAGCCCCATCCAAAAATCACTTGCCCAAATTCCTCTCAAATATCTTAATTTCTCTAAGGAATCATCATCTTCTCACCTAGGCCTAGACCTATAGCCAAATCAAGGTAAGAGTTTATGATTTTAGTTTAGTTTTGAAATGAGTATAGTTTAAATTATTAGTAATGTTCTTTGCTGAAATTTATGTTGGGTGTGGACACTTTATCATTTCATGTTAGTTTCTTAAGTTTGATGTGGAAATTGTGTTTGCTTGTTGATTTTTATGAGTTCTATGGACTGTGTATGATGGATTACATTGTTGTTTGACTTGATTTGGTCCTTCATGTGTTGGATTTAGGAGGATTGTTGGCTTATGGTTGATGGGTTTTAAGTTTCTAGTGGAAAATGCAACCTGCCTCTGCTTCCTGTAGTGAACAGTAAGTTGCACAAAAATTCTGGGAGTTTTCTAAAATAGGAATAAGGAAACAGTTTTCTCTAGGGTAATCTATCATATGTCTAGGTTATGTATATGAAATTTCATAGAAAAATATTGAGTTTGGTTAATTATTTGTGATTTTACAAGAAAACTGTGCAAATCTGTCCATTTGACAGATTCTGTGTTTGTCGGTTTGAAATTGCATAATAAATCCAATATTTGGAATTTAAGTGATTGGAATATGTTTCTAGAACCCTAGGATGCATATGTTATTTATGGAATTAACTTCATACAATTTTAGTAAATAAGGAATTGTGGGTAGTGATCTAAAGTTACCTTCAAAACTGTGCTGGCAGATTTGAGTCTTTTGTCTTGGTTGAATTTTATAATTTTTTATAAAGCTCAAATAGAGCTGAAATTTTTAAGTAAAGTATTAGACATATAATAGAACAATTATATGAAATATCAAGGAAATTGGATAGTGAATGGATAGTTAAATTCACTGTTCAAATGGTCTGCACTGTAGTGGGACAGAACCTTTATTTCCTGAAAGAATGAGACTTTGACGAATTTATTCTTGCAATTGGATGAATTATTTGAGTTGACATTTTATGTGTAGGACCAATTACATGTTTATTGTATAGGTGAATTTTATTATGCATTGATTCCATTGTTTGGTATTATAAAGAAAGTTATGAGCCATGTAACTACGGTTTCTGCATTAGTGCCTTATAAACAATGTGTGATTACTTGGAGTATGTTGTATTTTGTATTATAATTATGAGGTTGGTTAGCCTTGGATGTCTTCAATATGTTGATTGGGGTTGCGAAAGGGTCTAGGACAATTTTAAGCTAAGTATTGGAAAAAAAAAAATTAGTAATTAGTATTTCCCTTGGTTTAGGAGAATCCAGAGACAATAGGTGAGACTGCAGGCTTGCTTGAGACTCTAGTTCGGATCCTGCTACAGTGTATAGGTAAGGGAATGTGCCATGAAAATTTAATAGTCCATGTTTTAAGAATATATCTATATATGTTTTATTAATGCTTTCAGTAAACTCAGTTTGATTCTTGTTTATAAAGAAAACGTGAATTGATTTAGAAACAGTTTTGAGTTGGTATAGTTAAGACAGATTTTAGAAGCAAGCTGTGGATATGCTATGAATTTTGGCTTAGTAAGGCAAGAGAGAGATAAAAAAAATAAACAAGCATGATATGTTTATGAACACCTAAAACAGTTTTGAGTGTGATGCCTTGTAGATTGACAACCTAAGGCCACGAGGGGATCATATGCCCTAAAGACATGGCAGCAGGCCTTGAGGGGTTTTATTCCCTGTAGACCGGCAACAAGTAAGGCCACGAGGGGTTGTATTCCCTGAAGATATGGCAACCCAGGCCACGAGGGGATCTTTGGATCTTTGTAGACTGGCAAGAAGGCCACGAGGGGTTTCACACCTTGTAGACATGGCACCAGTAAGGTCACGAGGGGCAAAGTCTTGAAGATAAAGTACAGTTACATGTTCCATATAGTTTTTGCTATGTTATGCAATAGTATGAGATAAGTTTCCTCTCCAGAATAGTTTAAGGGAACATGTTTTATTTACATATAAAGAATCATGCTATATGTTCAGATTTCAATAGTTATATTATGCCTTACAAGTTATCAGATATTATGTTTATCAGTATGAAATACATATGTTCAAGAAACTCATGAAATCATTTTAGCATGAACTGTTTATACGCAAATCATATCCACAAAGATTATTCTGTTTATCATGCATTCATGCATACTGTTAAATCTTCATGTCACGCCTCTCTTACTGAGCAAAGTGGATTGCTCAGATTGCAAGAACATTTTATAGTGCAGCCAAGAGTCTCAGCATGGAGGAGCAATTTTGTTATATCTAGAAACTAGTCTTAGACTTTTTGAGCTTTTGTGTATATAAAGCAGAAGAGATGTATATGTTTAAATAGTCTTCCACTGTATTAGAGTTATTATGTCCACATATTGATGTATTTTGTATAAACAGTTATAAATACTCTGACTACTATCACTTCCTTTAGGTGGATTAGTATATTCAATTATTTTGCAAAGGAGTACGTTATTATATTATGGGAGTTCCCAACCCAAATAGAAGTTAAAGAATCAGGATTAGAGAAGAGAGAAAATAAGAAAAAAAAAATGTATACTCCTTTTAGTTGGTTCGTGTTAATATCAAGCACAGGCTTGGTATTTGCATGCTGGTCCGACTCTGAATCATATTACGGATTTGGATCATGACAATAGAGGCTTCAAATCTTTTGAGATTCTTTATCTCTCTCTGTTTTTAAAGTTAGAACTCTTTGTTCAAAATTTAAATAGCAGATAACTTCAGAGGAATTTATGTTACTAGCTATGAAGTTTGAACAAAGTTGGATAGTCGTAAGAATAAAATTTTTCTTTTGTTTTCGTTTGTTTATGTTTTGCTATGTAGTGTTTTAGATGTAAAGCAATAAGTCACTTAAAGATAAAGGTTAACAAATCAATAATGTAATACATCAATTATCTATATATAATTGGATTAAGTGTTTTAAGTGGCAACTTTCCAGTATTCCCCAAAATAATTCTAAAACCTATCTATAATAATTTATGTAAAATCAAGGCAGTTTGACTTTTTGTTGATCTTCATGAAATTTTGACACATAAACATTTGAGCTCTCACAATTTTCCACTTCATTATTATAATATTTTATTATAAAATTGATTTTGGGAACATAAAAACATGTTTATGATTTTTGACCTAAAAACCTAGAGCTTGTTTGGTACATAGTACTTTTTTCAAAACTATTTCCATTTTTGTAAAATAGAATTCGTGGTTTCTGTATGGTACATCGGTTTTAGTTTTGTTCTTGAAAACAATTTTTTTTTTTCGTGGGTCCCACTCCTTTTTTCAAAACAGCCATAAGTTGTTTTCATTATTTGTTTTTTATCCCATTTTACTGTTTACACATAAAATAAATATAATAATTTTTTTTTTAATATTTTACACATAAATATCAAGTGTGTGTGTGTGTGTGTGTTGTATTTTGTATTTTCCACATGGAAGTTACTTTGTAGCAGTGGAAATCTATTTGCCTTTCAAAGCACATCCTCCACATATTCTCCTTTTGATTCGTTGTTTTTAGTAATATAATAAAATTCAGGAAATGAAATCCATTGCTTTCATGACCCACAGTTCGACACAAATGCTAAATACTAAATTACAACAAGATATGATTTGGAAAAAGTAATCTTATAAAAACCAGTTTCTAAAATTTGAAATTCTAATAGAGTAAATGCCTTTTAATCTAGGCAAGGCACGCTTCAACTCACAATGGTCATTCCGTCATTATTTGAACTTGATGGTGGTATTATTTGGTTCAACAAAAGAAACCCATTTTTTTTTTCTTTCTCTTTTTAAGTGCAAGAGACGCTCTTGTGGTTCGTGTGGTGGACTTGCGCAGTGCAGTCACGAAGGTGTGGGTTTTTTATTTTGATTTTTTTATCTTGGTTGTAGTGGGTTGTGATTTGGTTGTTGTGGGTTGCTACGATTTGATTGTTTGGGTGAGATTTTGTTGGATTAATAGTGGTTTGGGTGAAGATTTGGGTTTGGTTGTTGTGGGTTGCGATTGGTGTTGCGTGGGTCACGGTGCCTGGGTTTGGTGGGTTTGCGGTGGTCTGGGTGAAGAATTAGGTTGTGGGTTGTTGTGATTTGGTTGTTTGGGTGAGGTTTTGTTGGATTAACGGCGGTTTGTGTGAAGATTTGGGTTTGGGTGTTGTGGGTTGTTGCGATTGGGTCAGTGGCGGGTTGCTACGATTGGGTGTTGTGATTGGGTCAGCGGTGGAAGAAGAAATCTGGGTCTTGGTCACGGAGTTTTACGGTGTTGATTGTTGATTGTTGTTGTTGCTTATTGCTCTAGTTGTGTTGAATTGGTTGAATTCGGATAATAATAAAAAATAAAATAAAAATAGGACTGAAAACATGTGAGAAATAGTGGTGCCAAACATAAATTTTTTTCAAAAATCAAATTCAAACAAGTTTCAAATTCCAATTTGAAAAGTTGAAAAAGTCCTAATTTAAAAATAGAAAATGAAAACATATACCAAACAAGCCCCTAGAGTTCAATAATGTCGTTCTCTCCATCTTTGTATCTCATCCCTCCCTTCCTCTTGCCTAGAACGCACCTCAACAGCTCGAAGTTGACAACCTTTTTTTTATTGTTATAAGGTTTTTTTTTTTTTTTTTCTCTCTCTCTCTCTCCCCTCTGCCCCCCTCCCCCTCTCTTTCTCTCTCTTATTGAGTAAGATTCTTTGGATTGTTCTTAGTGTTCTGAGTATATATAAGTGGAGGATAGTTTTTTTTTTTTTTTTTTTTTTTTTTTTTTTTTTTTTTTTATACATTATACTTTTCATAGTGTAGAAATATGTCAAAGCTTGAATGGAGGACGCTCCACGCTTATGATACGAGTCATTGCTAGCTCTCTCTTGGGTATTATAATTTATTATAGAAATATAACAACAAAAATTGGCTACTAATTAAGAAATAAGAGAGTGATAGGGTAATGATTGTATTCTAGGCTATTGATAATATCATGACATTGTTCTGAAAGGAAAACATTGATTGGCAAAGAACGGATAGAAGTGATTGTAGCATAGGTCGCATAAACATAGAAAGTATATTTTTAAGTGCAAAGAGGTATTCATTCTCAATCTAATCTAACATATTTTATATGAAGAACTAAATTAGGTTTATTCTTCTCTAAAAAAATTCCAATTGATTTAGGTAAATTCTTTTTCTATAAATTATCTATTTCTACATTTTATTTATTAAATATGTATTTAATTTTATAATCTGTTATTACATATTAATTGAGTTTTTTATTTTTTATTTTTTATTTTTTTACAATAGCATTTGAATCTTTGACATCCACTCCATGATGATTGCTCTTACTATCAGACTAAGACACCAATTGGTTTTTGGTGTAGGCTGACAACAAGAGACTTTACAAATTGAGCTAGTTGGAACCCACTTAAGTGATCTTATTCATTAGATAGGTGTGTAACTAGGCCGTTTTTGTAAAATAATGTATATTTTAATGTTATTTTGCTAAATGTTTCTAAGTTGAAATAAATTTGAAAAATAGACTTTGTGTTTTCTAAACACAAGTTTGGACCAATCTTGTGTTTGTAAAATACAATATTGGTAACCAAGGCCCTGACCGGATAACCATTTTCACTTTACCCATTTTGTCTCTCTCTCTTTCATTTTCAACTTTTCTCTCTCTCACTTTCACGTTCTCTCTCTCTCTCTCTCTCTCTCTCTCTCTCTGTGTCACTTTCACCCCAGCCAGCCACCCTCCCCGTGCCACCAGCCCCAGCGCCACCAGCCCCAGCGCCACCAGCAACCGCGCCACCACCCTCCCCATTCCAGCATCCCCTGCGGCACCACCCCCTCGCGCGCCAGCCCCACCGTGCCAGACCCACCGCTCCGCCAACCCAACGCTCCAGACCATCGCGCTAGCACCTCCACGCGCCACCATCACCCTTCACCGCCAGATCTCTCTCTCTCTCTCTCGGATTTATCTCTCGAAACCCTCAGCCCACACCATCAAAAGGTACGAGATTTATCTCTCGGATTTATTTCAAGCAATCTCAGGTTTCAAGCAATCTTAGGATCAATTAATAGCTTTAGCTATGATTAATCTGATTTTTTATTTTATTTTTAATTTGATGAGTTTAATACCTTTGATTAATTTTTTTAATAGCTTCTGTTCAAGATTAGGATCCAGTAATAGCTTTAGCTTTGAATAATCTTTTTTTTTTTTTTTTTTAATTTGATCTGTTTAATTGCTTTGATTAATCCGTTTGATCAATTTTTTTTAATAGCTTCTGTTTAAGATTAGGATCCAGTAATAGCTTTAGCTTTCATGAATCTGTTTGTTTGTTTTGTTTATAATTTTTTTTTATTTTTTTATTTGTTCTGTTTAATTGCTTTGATTAATCTGTTTCGTCATGATCTTAGTATGCATTAGTTGACGGCATCTATTCTTGCTTTGGCAGCTCATTCAATGACAAACCTATAAATGAAGCTGCCAAAGCAAGGAAGTTTCTGTATTTGTGGTGATTAAAAGTTTTTAGTAATTCATATATGTCAATTCTGGAAGATTAAAATAGATAGAATGAGAGTTAACACATGGTGCTTAAATTTAGAAACAAGTTTGATAGCAATTGAGTTGGTATAAAAAGAATAATGAATTTTCTTTTAGGACCTTAAATCTGTCAAGACAGATTTGAGTTTACTGACAGGTTATTAGCTCATGCCAAGGGCTTTGTATTTTAAGCTCAGTCGAAGAACAGTATTCAACTCTTTTCCTCATAAAGAAATGTTTTCAACTTTCTTGTTCTGGGTGTAGTCTTTATCTTGCTTTCTGATATCATATTTGTACTTGCTGCATCTCAAATGCATATTCAACTTTATAATATAAGTAAGATTTTTATTTAAGGCTTTCAAGTGATCTTCTTGTGCAGTGTATTTGAAGCAGAAAGACCAAGATGTAGATATACTGTAAATCAGAGAATTGGTACATACTTTTATAAGGTGAATTATACTCACATGTTCTGAAACATAGTGGAACTTCTGGTATATTTATAATTGTTGATTAACCAATTCTGTTTGCAGGGTATCTTGTATGGATCAGTTGGGTTTGCATGTTTGGGATGAAATTGTGTTCATAGGAATTTTTAGGTGGAAATAACTACCCTGTTTGTCTAATTCTTTTTGTAACTTATGGATTATATAATAGCAAGGGTTTTATCTAGGGATAGTTGCAACAACTTGTATTTGATGAATAGAGCTCAACTTGATATTTATGTGGTTATGAGACTGTGGTTAAACCATGGGATGCAAATTTAGAAAGTGTAGAATACTAATCAGAGACAAATTATACTGATTAATTTGGGGGACTTTAATGAAGTGTAGAATCGTAATGGTTTTTATTTTTCTAGGAAAAGGAAATTAAGCTAAATCAGGAATTAATTTCTTGGGTAGATTCATAGCTAAATGAGTAATTTCAGTTTATTACTATCTCATATGCGAAACATGGGCACAATTTTATGAGATTTTATGATGCTGAATTTATTGATGCAGAATTATATATTGTGATTTTATGATGTTGAATTTTATGATTTATTGATGCAGAATTTTATGAGAAATTGATGTAGAGTTTTATGAGAAATTGTTGCAGATTTTTGTGATTTTATCATGGAGAATTTTATTTGACATTGTATTAATGATGAAGAATTAGTTTTATTGATGTAAAATTTTATGAGATTTTGAAGCAGATATTTTATGATGCAGAATTTTATGAGAAATTGGTGCAGAATTTTGTTCATGCAGAATTTTATTGATCTCAAAATTATTGATGTTTTCTTTTATTCTTGTTGAATTGAATGAGAAATTGATGCGGAATTTTATTATATATGCAATTATTCAAATAAACAAGAAAAGAATGAGGGATATAAATGGCTAGGTGATTGATAAATTTCAAAAGAAACCCTTCAAAAGGAAAGGGCTAACTAATCTCAATAATAAAACATGACATATCAACAATACAAGTTGTATTTAATAGTCATTATATTTTACAACTCAATGAGGGTTGAATTGAATACCTAGTTTGCACCTCTACCACTACCACAGGTTGATGTAGTCATTATATTAACATCATCATCGGATTTTATCAAAACAAGTATGAATTGAGCAACGTTGTTGAGTATTATATGAGGATGCCGATAAGTAATAGTCATGACATGTAAATGATGATCCAATTTCAGTGTTTTGCATATTTGCTTTTTCAGTTTATTCAACTTCGAAATTCTATGTTTTAATCAAATAATCTTTTTCTTTGCACGTTCCCCTTGATACTAAATCATTTCATGACTATTAGTTATTTCTCCATTGTAGTGAACATAGATGATAATTGGAGTCATGGATAAACCTATTTAAATCAATTCAAATTATAACATGTTAGTGACAAATAACACATTAAGTATGAACACAATAGAATCTCGTGGTATAAGAATTTATTTTAAGATGACTGTGTCTTATTTATTTTTATTTTTAGAAGATTAATAAATGGTTTCAACATATTATTAGGTGACTCTATTTTTCTTCTGATTTTTTTTTTAAATGCAATATTATATGCCTATGATGGTTATAAATATACTATGATCATCAGCTATGAACATTAATGTGAGCCAATTGTATTTTTTTTTCTTCATTTATATTTTTTTGTGAAAGTTTTTTTTTTTTTCTTGTAACAATTAATGTTACTTAGTGTTATTTCTTCATTCAACTTGTGTGTTGTAAAGTTTAGTTTAGATTTTATTCTTAAATTTATTAAACTTCTCATAACATTATTATAATAAAACAATTATTATTTATTTTTTATTTTTTTTTACCCAATCTAGTGTTTGGCATTTATAAAGAAATAAAGGTAAAACAAAAAGATATAATCAAATATATGTTAATCTAAAATAATAATTTATTAAAGAAAAAAAAAAGACATTAGAACATCAAACAAGTCACAAATCATAGTCTATTGCTGAAATTGTCAAAATTATTATTAGTGTTTTTTAGACTACATCTGAAAATAATAATTTAACAAAAAAAAAAATCTTAAAATAATAGATGAAAAAGATCTGAAAATAATAAGGATGTAGATTTGTTTACTATATTTTAAGATAAGAGATATCCAAATAGATCAATGAAGTAAGGGGAAGATTTAAGTGAAGAAGTGAAAATTGAGAAAATCGCCATTTCTGTGTTGGGAGGAAAGATAGATATGTGTTGAGATGTTGGGAGGAAAGACTGAAATATGAATTGAAAAAGTGAGTAAAAGGAAATTTTAATGAATCTTGTATTTAGGAAACATAAATTCAATTTTATTCTACAATGTCAAATCTTCTGAAAAAGAAAATATCAGATCGTCTAAAAATTTTTCAGACGTCTAAAAATTTTTCAGACGTCTAAAAATGTCAGAACGTGAGAAAAAGGGAAATTAAAGTTTTAAATGAAACTTGTATTTACAAAACACGAGTTTCATTTAAAATATTACCACCACTGCTTGTACGTACGCCTGAAGCTAATCTCATTTTATATTTAAAGAAACTTGTGTTTTGTAAACACAAGTTTCATTTCAAATTTCTCCACTAAAACAGTACGGACACGTGAACGGTCTGAAATGGTCATTTCAAACGGTCATTTCATTTCAGTATTTTAAATGAAACTTGTGTTTACAAAACACAAGTTTCATTTAAAATTCTACTTGTACGGACACGTGAAACTAACTAGAAAAGTTGGTGAGCAAACTAAAAATGTTGGTAATCTTGTGTTTCTAAAATACAAGATTAACAAAAAAAAGCCAATCTTGTATTTGGTAAACACAAGATTCAATTGAAACTTACATTTAGCAAAATAACTTAAAAAAAAAAAAAGCATTTTTTTGCCAAAAACCCCCGCCTTTGAGAGCTGGTTATGTGCACGTTAAAAGGCAATGCATGGCATTTAAAAGCTTAGAAAAATTGGCAATTAAAAGGTTTTTTTAATATGATTTGACAACTCAGTCATTAATGTTTCCTCCTTTTTTTTATAATAATTTGTGCTTCTCATTTAATTTGTTCAGGACTTAGAGATGTTATTTAAGAGAATGGATTGGTCAGTGCACATGTCAAGATGTTAACGGAATGGATTGGTCAGTACACAGCACATGTTAAGATGTTAACGGATCCAGTGCTCTTGTGCACTGGATCCAAACTGCTCCCGTCACTTTAAATATATATATATATATTTTTTTTTGGCTAAAAACTTAATGCATCCCTTGTTTCTAAAGTAAAAGGTTATTATTATTTTAATTTAAATAAAGTGAATGTTATATTAGAGAGGTATGAAATTATTCATATTAATATTTTAAAGTCGATAATAATTTGAGACATCTCAAAATAGAATAGTACTGTACAAACAAAATAAAATGAGATCTACTACATTTTATATAAATGAACAACCAGCAATTTAGCCCATGACCTGTATTAGTTGGTGGAAAAAAAGAAAGAAAATCTATGTACCTCGTGTCATTCTAATTTCTAACTAACTAAAAAAAAAAAAAAAAAAGTCGAAGCATTTTATTAAAATTTACTTTGACTTTTATGCATACAAAAGGTGCCACCGACTTGGATTTTCAAACACAATTTTTAATTCTTCAGATGCAAACCGTACAAGAAAGTCACAAGCAACATAGAGTAAGTCCACAAATGATCTAGATAGAGCTGGATCTTAGCAGACACGATGTGCCATTGTTGTAATAATAATGTAGACTAAGGGTTCTATTACATTTGCACCTATATATAAATCCAGACTTTGGTTCTTATTTTACGACTCAATTACACCCCTAGGCCTAGCTAGTGTCACCACTAAAAAGGTTAATCAATGTCTAAGGAAAATTTCTTCAACACCCTTTTCTTATTTTTCTATAGCAATCTCTTTAGAAAAGTTAGCAACAATCATGCAACACAGTTTAAATATCAAAAGTATCCTTCTCTTGCACTTAGATCAGACCTCTCTAGCCAAACTTTGATTTTCAACGTGGAAGGAGCTTTGCTAAAATCCTCATCCTTGCTCCCATATTTTGTGCTTGTGGCCTTTGAAGCTGGGAGCTTCTTAAGGGCTATAATTCTCTTTATTTTATACCCTTTGATTTGTTTAGTAAGTGAAGAGATGGGGTTAAAGATTATGGTCATGGTTTGCTTCTTTGGGATCAAGAAAGAGAGCTTTAAAGCAGGAAGAGCGGTTTTGCCAAAGTTTTTCCTAGAAGATGTGGGCTTGGAGATCTTTGAGGTGCTGAAAAGAGGTGGGAAAAAAGTGGCTGTGAGCAAGTTCCCTCAAGTAATGGTTGAGGACTTCTTAAGAGATTATTTGGAGATTGATGTTGTAGTTGGCAGAGAGCTAAAGGTGTTTCATGGTTATTTTGTGGGACTTATTATGGAGGAGAAGAAGAAAGATATGATTAATGGTTTGGAGGAAGTTCTTGAAGAGGGTAAAGTTGATAGTAATATGATAGGCATCACTGGCTTCAACAAATTTCTTGATCACCAATTGTTTTCCTATTGTAAGGTATTCTATTTCTTTTAATTACCAAAAACAAAATTCTAATGTATCCGCTAATTTTAGAAAATCACGAGGTATTTCTAGAAGATATTCTCCCATATTACTTAAATGGTAGATCTCACCATAAATTTAATTTATAAGACTTATTATCATGTGAGGGAAGAGAGTATTACGTCTCTGTATTCTCGATATTTAAATAATTACTCGTTAATTATACATTTTTTCTCCATTCTAATTTAGTTTCTTAAAATTGTTGCAATGATCAGGAAATCTATTTGGTTCGCAAAGCTGATAAGAGGAGCTGGAATAACCTACCAAGAAAGAAGTACCCCAAACCACTAATCTTCCATGATGGTAGGTTGGCTTTGAGACCAACCCCGTTTGATTCTCTAGCTATATTAATGTGGGCACCATTTGGATTTTTCCTTGCCATTTTCAGAATTCTTATTAGTAAATCTCTGCCCACCATCATATCAAATCCTCTAAATGCCTTTTTTGGGATGCACCTTACAGTTACAATGCCCAAAAGCTCTTCTACTTCACTTCCAAACACCAAGGAAGGTAAATCCAAAGGCCTCCTTTATGTTTGCAATCATAGAACACTGCTAGATCCTGTTGTCCTGGCTGTGATTTCAAAGAAACATCTCACTGGGGTCACATATAGCGTAAGCAGAATGTCAGAGATATTATCACCAATCAAAACTGTCCGATTAACAAGGAATCGTGATCAAGATGCAAGGATGGTTGAGATGTTGTTGAATCAAGGGGACATGGTAATTTGTGCTGAAGGGACCACATGTAGAGAACCATATCTCTTGAGATTTAGTCCCCTGTTTGCGGAATTGGGTGATGATATAGTCCCCGTTGCAATTGATTCCCATGTTACAATGTTCTATGGTACAACCGCAAGTGGGCTTAAGTCTCTGGACCCAATTTTCTTCCTCATGAACCCTACACCAATTTACAGCGTTCAGTTTCTCGACAAGGTTTCTGGGTTATCCAAGTCTAGTAATGGTGATCAGAGATCAAAGTTTGATGTGGCTAACCATGTGCAAAGTGAGATTGGGAAGACTTTGGGGTTTGAGTGCACCAAGCTTACAAGGAGAGACAAGTACTTGGTATTGGTGGGTACTGGGTAGCGAAGGGAAAATTTGTCCTGAGCCCATGTCTTGCAGTGTAAACTATGTAATTATTTACTTTTCTAAGAGTAATGCTCCGAATAGTAAGTTCCTTGAAATAAATTCATGATAAGATCAATTATTTACGTGAAATGAAGGAACATTATATTATAAATTTAAGGTGCATGCATTACATTAGGTCCAAATATAATCAGTGCCCTCCAGTTTGGGATCTTAAGTGATATTATGCTCAAGTAACATGCATATGCGATGGCTTCCTGTTCCCTCTCTTTAATTAATTATAATTTTGTGGATTATCATGCCAGTTGATTTTGCTTACATGTTACAAGTCAAGGCATGCAGAAGCTGGTTATTTTTTGTTTGTTGGTTTGTAACATTATGCAGCTATGCAGACACAACTGTTATATCTACAGGTTGATTAGACTGTTATTATTATTTTTTGAAGTCAAGGTTAATTATCGATTTTGATGGTGATTTACTGGCTTAATTCATGTGACTTCTCCCATTAATTATTGTATTCACGACCATAATGATACTTACATAATCTACGGACCTATGTTCTTTGGTTTTGACCAAAAAAAAAAATTGAGGCAACGAGTTAGAACTTAGAACAATAGGTAAAATTTAATTAATCACAATGGATTTCTGGTCATTCTTACTCAAAAAGTAAGCCTCGAGCTAGTAGTACCACCGAGGATGGTGGTCTAGCGGTAAAGAGTGTAGTCCCAAGTAGTTTGGGGTGTGGAGGTGTCCTAGGTTCGAATCCCGCAATGGGAAGCGTCTGGATTAAACCCCACAAGTCCACAACCCCCGGTCTGGACCTGCTAGTGCCCTCGTGGGGCTAGGATAACAGCTATGGCTCACCAATTCCCTCTAGACCCAACGGGTAGGGTGCTACTATGGGCGTGGATAGGAAAGCCACTCTGGTTGCCCTCTCCTACCCATTTTTTTTTTTTTATCAAAAAAAAAAGCCTCGAGCTAGTAATACACTGTTGGTGCCGTGAATCGTGATTAGTCATTAGCCGTGACTATGAACAGGGTAATTATTCAAGATATTGGCCACAATTTTTGTCACGGACTTGTTGAAGTCCTTTGTGATAATTGATAGAAAATAAATGTATCTGGACGATTATTTCACATCATTGTCTATTGCTTAATTATCAAAAAAAAAAAAAAAAAAATCATTGTCTATTGCTTTAATGACTACGTATATGTCTTTTTCCAATAGTTTTTCTTTTTTTAAAATTTTCTGTTTGTACGTTTTAGTGGATTGATAGAGATGCAAATTCTGTAACACATTAAATTTGTCATGTCTTTTTTTAATAGTTTTTCTTGTAACAGTATAAATCTCTCTCTCTCTCTCAATTTGTAAGGCTTGACTTAAAGATATGTGCTCTTTTCTTTTTAATTCTAATTCCATATTTAGCAAAAAAAGACTACGTACAATTGGAAGTAAAAAGCCATAATTACATTTCGTACGTCCTAGAACTTAGAAGAGACTAGCCTACGGTCTAGTGTCCTTGTGTTATAACTTCTTCAAACAACCATATCATCTACTCCGTCCATCTCAAATTGTTGGCCCCAAATAAGTTTTCCATAAATATGGATTTCGGTTGTAAGAAAACCAGACTTTTCTACCTTTTTTTGTCTTTTTCTTGGGGAGATATAATTGGAAAAGACAATTATCCCAAAGAAAAAAAAAGAAAAAAGAAAAAAGGACAATTAATGATTGAAGAAATTTTGGCAATTGTTAAATAATTTTGTTAAACTGGTTTTCTTTTTTGAAACCATGACTGATTTCGTTCTTTATCTATTGTTGTATAAATTCTGTCTTATATCTAGTATTGACATAGCGGGATAGGTACAAGAAATGGAAGATGTTTATTACTAAATACACCAGCTAACAAAAGCCAATACACAAAAGCAATTGCCTACAAACCGGATCCTGATTAAACCAAATAAAAGCAACTCAAGCAAAGGCACAAAAACACCAAGCTAAAACAAGGCAGCCAACTCCAAAAGGCCAACTAAACGAAGACACCAGAATCAGTGAGAAGTAGCTTTCTTTTGCAGTATAGAACTATTAATCCTCATTAATCTGTGGACCTACTACAGTTGCAAATACACTCTTCTTCCATGTTAGTGAGTTAGGTAGGCCATTCTTTTTTTTTTTTTGAATCATAAGGCGGAACTTGGGAATGGATTGGGTCCCAATGCTTCAGTGCATTGGACCCAATCCAAGTCTGGTGGACCTTTCACATGTACGTCGTTTTTGCACCAAGCAGTGATCACTTTGTACATTGTTCTTCTTTATCTATAAACCGCTAATTATTCAAACTGCCAGCAAATCATATATGTGTCATAGTGAGAGGTATACACAATTTCATACAAAAATTCACAATTCATTAATATTTTAAGCTATGAATGATAGATAATAAAATGATATCAGTGTGTTCAAATGAGAATTAATAAAAAATCGTCACTTTTAATAATGAAATATGTTGTGTCAATAACATTATTCCAGCTTAAAAACACTCGAAAGTAGATAGGATTATAGGACATTTTACGTTTCGCCTAAAAATAAATAGGAACCGATTATCCCAACAATATGAATCCCTTATTTTTAATTTCTAAGTAGTATATGCCGCTTATTCACCAGGATTGTTGTTTGGCTTTTACTATAGCTTTTTCATACAACATAGTACTCCACGATTGGTCTTTTTCGATGATTTATTAGGGATTGAGATCCAGTGCAATTGTTAGGTCAATTGCACTCATGCAATTGTTTTCAATGGTTGAGATTAAAAGTTGAAATATTCACTTTTAATCTCAACCTTTAAATAAAAAAAACTTAAACTTAACTTTTTGACTTTTTGATCTTTTATCTTTTATCTTTTTACCCTTACACTTTTTGAGTTTTAAAACTAACAATTGTATGGTGCAATTGACCTAACAATTGCACCGGATCTCAATCCGACTAATTAATGCTTTAGTTAGTACTATGATAAACTATATCATTAGCAAAACATGACATGTATAGAGAACATTGACTATTAAAGAATAAGGAATCAACATGTTAATGTCATCGGGGGACATGACAAGAGTAGAGAACCATGGGCATTTAAAAGTTAAGGATGATGTAAGAGCATTACCAATGGGTTTGTCAAAAGCCAAAATAAACTCAGATATAGCTCACAAGCCCAAAAAATGGCTCCCAATGGATGAGCTTCACGTGAAGCAAAATGGGTTTTTGCTACAGTTGCAAGCCATTTATGCCTTACACTGTTCATTTGCCATTTCATTTTTTTATTATTTTGTTTTCTGAAACCTCACTCCCTCTCTCTTCCTTTTTTCTTTCTTTTGTTATGCTTCGTGGCTGTCAAAGCCATGGGAATTAACTATTCTCTACCATCAACCAAAAACGAGGTCCACGATGCCGATCTATCTCACTCGCCTTGCCCCCGAATCAACCACAAAATAAAAAACACACACACACAAAAACAAACAAACAAACAAACAAAATCAAAAAAAAACAATAATCACAAAAAAAAAAAAAAAAAACACACAATCACAAACATGATGAAGAAAGAACAAACAAAGTAAAAAAATAATAATAATAAATAAATAAATAAAGGGGGAAAGAGAGACGTGAGGGGGGTTGAGGCTTGAGGAAAAAAAAAAAAAAAGGGAAGAAAAAAAGAGAAAGGGGGGGGGATACTCACTATCGAGTAAAAAATGAAATGGAGGTGAGGGGGGATGTATGTCTGGTGGGGGAGAAGTAAAAAGAAAGGGAGAGGGGTACGTGGGTGGTGGGGAAAAAAAAAGGAAAGAAAAAAGAAAAAAGAAAGAGAAAAGAAGTGGTACAAGCGTGGTGGAAAAAAAGAAAAAAGAAAAAGGGAGAGGGAGTAAGAAAATGGGTAAGAAAGGTATTTTAGGAGTTGTGAAAAAAGTGAATTTTAGAGGAAATAATAAAAAATGAATAAAGAATGAATATTTAAATGAAATAGAGTTGAGAATAGAGAATCAGATGTGAGTGTTTTGAAAAGTGGTAAACTAAAATAGAAAAAAGTAGGATCTTAAACCAAATTTTAGCTTAAATTTTAAGCAATCGATTGGGAATGCTCTAACAATATTTTATAAGTCACATTGATTCACTCAGGGGTTGAATCATGAGGACGGTGAGATTGACAGGTGATGTGTTAAGCATGTTGTAATTGCTATAACTTATCATGTTGTAATTTGTTGTAACTTATCTGTTAAATATGTTACTTATCTTATTATATAGTGCTTCACTCAAAAATTGAATCAGGGATGCCTAACCAGGCCAAGAGCCAAAAACTTCTCTTTGCTCTCTTGACTCTCGAGTCCTGAAGGCGATAGAAGACAAAACTTGCCTTTTGTGCAAGGCTTTCTGAAGACAAAACTTGCCTTTGTGCGAGGCTCTCTCTTTACCTTTTCTCAAGCTCTTGACTGTTATAGTCTTCCTTTTCTAGGAGGATAATCTTCAAGTGACATTTAAGTTTCTTTAGCCATGTTGATTCAGTGGGTTGATAATTGTCTA
>BKZX01020620.1:0-22381 GCA_014362285.1 Fagus crenata
TGATCAAAGATGTGTTGAATACGTTTATACTTTAAACCCAGAATTAGCTGTGAAAAGGAATGATGATTACCCATTAATAAACTGACATTGCCCACGTTCGGAGAAGGGGGATAATAGATCAGAGAGCCTAAATATCTCTGACTGCTGACAAAATTAAGGTTATTGGGAAGAGAAATTGGAAAACACCATAAAATATCTCCAGTAAGAAGGAAGTATAAAGGGAAAAAAGGACCGATGTTTTAAGGTACGCACTCTTATGCTCTAAGATAGGTGTCTTGTTGTTTTTACACTCTTGCATTACCCCCGTTTCCAGAAACTGACTCAGGCATTGGAGAGCAAAAGGCCAACCCCCACTGGGTTGACCAAGGTTCTAACCTATTGTCCTTTCAATCTTGTTATTTAGTAGTGCAGGTCCCAGGAAATTTGCTCGGATCAACCTCAATAGTGCTCGGATTCAATTTCCTGGTCAACTCTTTCATTCGTCCTAATTTAAGTTCCTCCAATAACCAATAACAAAATTTTGTAAATTCTAGGGAAGTTGTGAAGTTCTTGGAAAAAACTTGTGGAGGTTATTTAGTCCGTGATTCACAACTACACGAATCATATTTATGTCAATAAAAAGGAATGATAAAAGAGGAAGAATTCACCTTTTCGGGGAGAAATAAGTATACTAACTTTGAATATTTTTGGAAATATAGACAATCTTCAGATAAAAGTTTTCCAAATGTCTTTTTTAATGAATTTAATAGTCAAGTTTTAATGTAGCAACATAGGATTAGATTTGCATGAAAGGTTGCATGAGTAGAATTTGGACCTGAAGAGCCAAGTCAATTGAGTGAACAAATAATACATGCAATAATTAAAGTAAACATTTTTTTTTTTCCTTTTCTTTTCTTTGAGGTGATTCTATATTATTTTTTAGTTAAACTAGAGTGTAGAAGTGCACATGGCCAATTCATTTATGAACATTGGGAACGTCAAATGTCACACAAAGTTTGGTAGATTAATTGGAAATAGCAAAATATGATCAAAATCCAAGGCTCTAGACTTTTTGTTTTTAGGCTAAATTCCATCATATAGGCCCCGAAGATGACATTTTTTCTATTTTAGTCATTTTTTGTATTTAATTATTTGATATATCTTATTTTTTGCAAACTAGGGTTTTATGGCACCCTATATAAACAATATTATGTAGTTGTTAGGCAGTTTAGTTTTGAATGAATAATATTTGATTTTTCTTAAAAGAGTTTTCTCCTTTTGCTGTAGGTATTCTTAGGAATCAACACAAGACCATTGGATGCCCTTGTTCTTGGTATTTTTTGTGTAAAAAATCAACAAGTTCTAGGAAATTTTGTGCGCATTTTTCTTCACTCATTAACTCTTGCTTCATCATTAAGAAATGCAAAATGATCTACAGAAAGAAGAGACCAAAAGGATTTGGAAAAAAAAAAAAAACTCCACCAACTATACAACAAGATTTATATTTATTGGATAGTGGTTTATATTTATTGCTAAGTTTTTGGTACAACAACAACTAAGTCTTAATTAGCAGTAGTTGTTTAGAAAAGGCAAAGGGAGAAAGTGTAAAATCTTGTCGTAGTTGGGTTAATTTGAGGGACTTCATGGTAAGTTAGAACAAAAATCTTTCACAAAAAAGTTTGGCATGGCCAGGAAGCTCACCCAGAAGTTTGGGGTACTTGCTATGATGCAGGTTTTGTTATCTTCATAAGAAATGCATTGCTATAGCCTATATATTTAGCAAGGAACTATAGAGAGGAAGGAGTAAAGGCAATGGCAGAGAAAGTTGTGACTAATTCAGCATAGGCAACTGAGGCATTACCGCATTAGCACTGAGTAAATGCTGAGAAAAAACGTGGAACCAAGTAACATTTGAGGGATAAACCATCCATAATGGAAGTGGATAGTGGAGACAGAAATAAAGTGGCTCATCTTTTGTCAAAGGGCAGCGGCTAATTTTTTAAGAATGACTAGTTATATGTTAATATGAAATATTTTATAAATGGGAATTTATCTAAATAATAATTTATCTTGAAAATATATGCTTTATGGGGCAGCGCAATAAAATTAATAAATATTGTGTAAATGTAAATAGCTACTAAGGAATAGGATCCACCATTAACTCACATAAAATTATGTAAATTCAATAAGGAGTTGGTGTAAAAGTCCCTTTTACACCCTCCAATGCTAGTGTCCCACGTTAGCTTTTACAAAATAAAAGAATAGGTGGTGATACGTACGATCATTATCCCATTCAAAAGTAAAAACACCAATATCTAAGGACCGCATCGCCTGCGCCGGAGTCATTGTCTTCGACTGGTTCTGTGGTTCAAGCCAAAAAAGCCATTGAACTCTCCAACAAGTGAGAAGATGAGGTTTAAACCAGGGACCTGATAACAACTTCTGCAGAAAGCTCTTGATTCCAAAGGATTGCCTACTTTCCCATCAAATTGAATCATCCCTCCACCAGAGAAAAAAAAAAAAAAAACAGTAAAAAGAAATCTAAAGGTTATGGAAAGCTAAAACTCTTCCCTATATTCAGTTTATTAATTCAATAGAAAAACTCAATCCCTTGAAGAATTTTTCAACACCTTCAAAACCCATCAACAATTAGTCCATATACATAGCTTTCAATACCTCAGATAAGCCAACTTAAAAGATCCCCCGACTTTATTTCGTAAAACTGAGTCCCTTTTTGGCTTACAACCATCGCTCCAAACCCAAGAAAATTGGATTCATAGCACTTCTTTTTTTTTTTTTTTTTTTCTTTTGTTCACACCATTTCCAAAACAATAGAGCCAACACACAATTCAAAAAATTGGATTCATTCCCTCAATTCTACATAAATCAACTTTCACATTAATTCACAAAAAAAAAAATATTCTTTCACTAAATTTCTCCAACACCGAAACCCAAAAATATTTTTCCTCATAAAACAGATCCATAATTGAAGATTTTTCTGGCAGCTTCCCATTTTAGGAAGATTTTTCTGCTTGTCCCAATCGTAGTCGGAGATGGTGATCTGGCCGGAGTGAAAGCCTTTGCTCCTGCCACCGTGGCCAACCTAAACCCCAGATCTGACTTTCTTGGCTGCGCCGTCGACGGCCTCGTCGACTATGTATCCCTCACCGTCAACTCCACTGTCCAGCTCAGCCAGATCGCCATGGCTGCCTGAAACTGAAATGTTTGTTTTGGGTTTTGTGTTAATTATCAGATTATTGTTAAAGTGATTCAAAGGGTGTGATTATATGCAGTAGTGTTTTAGCTTTTATTTGCAATAAGCTGACGTGGCAGGACGCTATTGAAGGGTGTAAAACCCTGACTTTACACTTGATCTGTATTGGATTTAATCTCAAATATCATTGTCATAATATTTCTTTCATAACTTATTAAGTAACCTCAATCTCACACTTATTGATATCCTTTTTCTAGATAAAAATAAAAATAAATAGTGAAAAAGGAGTCGTGAAATACATGCCGGACTAACTCAATCCATTTTGAACCTAACGCGATAATCTAAGTGGGCTTTTATAATTATTTAAATATCAATTAAATATTAATTTTTTAGTAAAACAACTTACGGTTACAATCGTTTAGATTTTGAGTAATTAAATATTTTGAGGATATTCATAGAGGTGGGTGAAAGAACGCAGAACTCACCTTTATTTTTTCTATTAAAAGAAGAAAAAAATTCGATCTTACAAGTTTTGGCACATTTTCATACAATTTTGAGGCATTTTGTTCATGTAATGAAGGCCTCACAACCTTTTATAATTTTTGAGGACAGGTGGAGGCCTAAGGTGTAGTAGGCTTAGGCTTTGAGCTAGTATTGAGCATTTATGTGAACACTGTAACTATAAGTCTATAACATTATAATTAAGTGGTTATGTCTATAAATTTATAATTCACATAACAAATTGTAATTACATAATATGAATTTATGATGACATCTACAATCCCAAATGAAAAATTATTAATTATTAGTGTTGAAAGATTTTTTTTATTAAAAAAAAAAATAGACAACTTAAAATATAAATAAATATTAAAAAAAAAAAAAATTTGTTATACAAGCAAGCTAGACCAATCCAAAAATAGCCTGTAGGGGGCGGCTATTTTGTCTGAGCTATATTAAAAGTGTGTAACTTAAGGATTATTTCCAGATAGAGTTGCCTTTCCTGTTTTCTTGCACGGGAACCTTATTGAAGAAGTAAAAGCTATTACTTTGTAGTTTAGCTCGATCTTGTCAGTTCCTTTGTAATATATATAAAAGATATGCAATGCTCCAAGAATATATACTTGTTTTAACTCTGGGAGGTTATTCAGAAGGTGATAATGATGTGTGGTGTGGATGGAAAAATGTCCTCCTCCTATATCTAGTTGACTTAATAATGTATTAATTTCTTGAAAAATAAAATTATATTATTGTTTTACATCAAAAAATAAATAAAGAATAATGTTTTGGAAATTTGTGGTTAGGTTTTGACTTTTGAGCCGTCGATAGTGAATTGACTCATATCTTTTGGATAAAATTAGGGTATTTCTTGTGTTGATCATATAGAACGAATCTCTTATGATATGTGAGTCTCATATATCTATGTAATGTGAGAGACTCCTCTAATGGAGGAGATAATTCTTGGTAAAATTGCAAATATCCGATCACAATCATAATGAGTAATTTTCTTATAACATAAACAAAAAATTGACCAAACCAACAAATAGTCATATTCAAAGCAATTAAACAAAGACTTTTACCCGCATATACAAGAGATAGCCTTAGGCTAGGGCTAGGCACAAATAGTCATAGTCAAAGAAATTAAACAATGAATTTTCCCCGCTTGTACAGAGAGATAGCGTCAGGCATTAGCAATACACTTATCAATTTAACATTGCATGGTTTACGCATGACTGCATGAGTAATTTGGGAAGATGACTTCTCGTTTTCTTTACGCCTAAAAGCAAGGCAGCGAGCCATAAAAACACATTAGACAAAACCAACTAAACTCCATGTAAGGTCTCCTTCTTCCTTGGGCATTGTTCTGTATCACTAAACATAGTTTGAAATTGTTAAAAATATCAAGGTTCTAACCCTAATCAAGACCCAAGTTGTTGCCTATGTTATTATATCTTTCTTCTTTTTTCTTTTTCTTTTTTAATAACATTAGTATTATTAATAATAAAAAGATCAAAGGAAACAAACACAAAAATCCGAGGAAGAAAGGCCATCTCATTCCATAGAACTGGGCAAAGAAATAGAATCTCACCTATGCTCATTATATCTAATGCAAACAAAGTAATCCTACTTGTAATATGCAAGTATAGTAATCCTAATCTTGTAATTCAATACAATAAATTTGGTTTGTCTTGGATTTAGTCTACTATAAATACCTATCAATCGGTTTATTGTAAAATACAGAAAGCTTAATAATAAAGATATTAGATGTAGGCCTCTAAAGCCATACACTTTAATTCTCTGTGTTCTTCATCTTTTTTTCTTTTTTTTCTTTCATTGTTTTTTCTTTATTTTCTTCTTCATATTTTCTCATATACATCAATCCAATTTTGCTGTCTTTCTACAACATATCAATATTATGATGGTACACCAGAGAAATGTTTCAACAATTTTAAAAGAAATTATGATTTTATAAGTATTATAGTTATCCGAAAAGTCAACCTACTCTTTTTAGGTGGGTTTTGAAATCTACATCTATAAAAAATTATTAATTGCTCTTCGATCTTTCAATTAATTATGGAAAAAAAAAAAACCCCATAATGTGAACGAGCTATAGTTCAAATTCCTTTCTTTCTTTTTTTAATTTGTTTACTCGTTCCATGAATAGGGGCTAGTTCAATTTGGCCTGCTTTTACAATGTTTTTTCTAAGTTTATATTTGTTTAGAAAAAACTAAGCATTTTTTTTAATAAGTTATTCAAACATTTAATGAGTTTTAAACTCACAATCTCATTTTCCATTGTATTCACATGCGAGGCCTAGGCTTCATCAAAAGTTAAACCATTTACCAATTAGCCAAACACATCAACCAAAATGGAATGGAGCTTGATCAGTTGTCCTAATCTTGGAATCAAGACCAAGCTGGAACATATTATATATATTAGGGATGGTGTTAAACTTAAAGTGGCATTTGGATTGAAGTGGTGGCCAAGTCAATTAAGGGCCAAAAACAAAAAAAAACTGCCACATAAAACTTGTGTATTTCCTTCTTTACCTAGAGTACATTCTATATACGGTATACCTTCGCTACTTCAAATTTCTGATACCAAATTCGTAAATTCCCTTCACATTATAATTCAAATCAAATTATAGGGACTCGACAAAATTGGTCAATCAATCAACCTTTGGCGGGGCAAAGGGCAACTAAGAACAGACTTGGGATTGGGGGCAAAGGGCATTTATATTAGCCTTTTTTCTTTTTCTTTTTGGCTAAGTAATGATATTAATTAGTTTTTACTAAAAAAAAAAAAAAAAAAGGAATTTAGTAAAGGCTGGTGTAGAACAAAAGTGTGAAATACTCCAAATTTTTGGAACTACGTAGTTGTCATTTTTAGAAATTCATTATGGGGGCGAAGAAACCAAGAATGTTATATTAAAGAAAAAAAAAATTACAAAAACTAGAGGCTAATGGGAAAACCGGGAGTTCCAACTTTTTGGTAAAAAAAATTGCAATGGAATTCAAGCTACTAATGCTTTCGTAGATGTTAAAGTGGCATTTGGATTTATCTTCTCTCTTTTTTCATGTTTAATCTTCACGTTCGCATACTTATCAAATGATAAAAATAATAAAATTAAACTATTGTTTTTGTCCCTAAACTTTGCATGAAATTTTGTTTTCGTCCATGAACTTTGAAAAGTTCGTTTTTCATCCTTGAACTTTGAAAAAGTTCATTTTTATACATGAATTTTGTCCCTAAACTTTTTTTTTTTAAATGACGAAATTCATGTATAAAAACGAACTTTCTCAAAGTTCAGTGACAAAAAATAAACTTTTCAAAGTTCAGGGACAAAAAATGAACTTCATACAAAGTTTAGGGATGAAAACAATAGTTTACCCGAAATAAAATGTGATAAGTATGCATGGTTTTAAAAAACCGAACCGGCCGCTGGTTAGACCGTGAACCGGTGCTTTGAACGGTCAGGTTCTTAAAAAAATTAAAATTCTAAAAAAATCAACCAAAAGCCGAAAATTAGCGATTCAACTGGATAAACTACAAACCGGACTGGTTCGATCGGTTTTGAACCGGTTTTAGAAGATGCCAAAAACGCTTCAGTTTTGGCTTTTTGGGCAAAACAACCATCAACAAAAAGTCAGACGACAACAAATCACAAACAGAGATGTCAAATCTGGATTTGGAGTTCGCTGGATCAAACGTCTAGATCTTCTGCCATAAACTAAAAATTGAAAAAATAAAAATAAAAATAAAAATTTAGCAACCACAGATAAATCGTTGGCTGGTAAGGAGGATTTCGCCATCTCCATCCATTTGCCCTCTGCTAGTAAAACTTGAAGTTGTAGTGTGGGTTTGATGAACTTGAAGTTTTGTACTGTCGTGCAACGCACTACCTTTTTTATTTGAAGTTGAACTCTGATACTTTATGAAGGTGAAATAGGGTTTTGTTTCAAACTTTCAAGATTTTCATTTCAAAAACTGTTTATAGGTTCTCTCTCTCTCTCTCTCTCTCTAAAAGATTGAGAAAGAAACCTTAGAAAAAAAAAAATGGAAATCGTCGTCGGTTTTATCTGGCGATCTTGCCACTGCGTGTGGCCTCTGTTTGCTCAGTAAAGTTAGATCTGGCCTGTGGGTCTCGATCTGCTCGCACTCGAGTTTTTCCCGACCCTATGGGTCTTGCTTCGCCGTGGGTCTCGCCTCGCCGTGTGTCTCGTTCGTGGCATTTCTTCGCCACCTTAGGTGGTCCATCATGGGCCTCTTCTCCCATCTGATCTGCCTCCACCATACCAGACCGGGTGTTTTTTTACTTTCATTGTTCTTTTGGTGTGGTTGGTATTGGTGTTTGTTGCGGTTAGGTTGTTGGTGGTGTTTTCGTATTGCAGTTGGATTTGTGTTGTTGGTGTTGTTGTTGGTGTTTGGCATTTGCTTGTTGGTGGTGTTTGGATTGTTGTTGTGGCTATGGTTGTTGGTGGTGTGTTAATGGTGGTTGCTACTAGTGGTGTTTGTATTTGTAGTTTTTCTTGTTGTTTCTCTTATGATGAGAAGTTAGGCATGTCCACCCCTTCACATATTTGCAAATAATTTATTCTTTTTGTAATTATTTTTCTTTTCTTTAGATTCTTTTGCCATCTGGGGAGGTGGCCTGATGGTAGGTAGTTCATGTACCCATCACACCTGTAAATCTGGGAGTTGCAGGTTCATATGGCACTCCCCATTATCGCCAAGATGTGTCCCACGCCATGTCTTAGTAGGGTTCAAGTGGGCGAGAACAATGATCATACCTGGAATTTCCTTTGTTCTGGTTAGCCGTACAAAAGGATGAGATCGGTTTTGGACAAAATGTCTCATTTCTCTATCCTTTTTGTATTATCTTTGTTTATATTGTATATTTTACCTTCATTAATAAAGTGCTAACTCTTTATCAAAAAAAAAAGATTTGCATTTAAAACTAGTTTGACACTTTGACCAAATAAATACTTTTTAAAAGGAAAAACAATCTATGTCTGTTTCTGTCCCTTAGTGATGCTTTTGTTGGTTTGTGTTCAACATATACGTATATACTTTTTATATAAAACTATTTTAATTATTATTTTTGTAATTTAATAGGCTTAGATTCCATCCAAATAGACATGAGTTATATTTTGTTATTTACAGTTTCTTTATATGCAATCTCACTTAAAAGTTGTTAAAAAATTAAATATTTTCTTCCATAAATATTCTTAATTATAAATTTATTTTATTTTTTATAAATATATAATTATTAATTAAATTATTTATGATATCATCGGTTCGACTACTGGTCTGACCAGTGATATAGGAACCATTCTCTTTACCGATTCTCTCTCTGGTCTGGTTTTTAAAACCATATAAGTATGTGAAATTTAAGGTTTTTTTTTTAATAAATACGATAAGATTTGAAACTTAAGACATTCATTCCATAATTATTGTTCTTTACCATCTGGCTAACGAGATTCGAATCTAGATCCCTTATTCAATGACTAAAGAGTTTATTAGGTTAACTAACTGGAACCCATGTGAATTTTAAGGTGAAGTATAACAAAGATTGAATAAACTTTTAATTGTAGGTAGACATTACAACTAACTTAATATTTAAGGAGTTTAATTTCTTAAATTTCACATTTAGAAGACGTTAAAACTCGGTGGCCGGTTTACGATGTGAAAATGAAATTTCTCCTTTCTTTTATAGTAAAAAAAGAATCATTGACATATATAGCCTCCAACAATCCAAAAGATGGGTTAAGACAAATAATGGCTGGGCGAATTGCATTTTTCCCCCTTTATGTATCAGGTAATTTCAATTCCCCCCTTTATCTATTAAATTGAGCAATGTCCCCTTTATCTTTTGAAATTGAGCAACTTACCCCTAACGTCTATTTTTCTGTTAAATATTGACAGAACCTCTACAAATTATCTAAAATACCCTTATATTAACCCACTTAACCCAACCTCAATCCAATCTTGTAACCCGGTTTTTTTAACCCGTATTTGATTAACAAATAACTAGATGGAAGTTAAACAGATGGAAGTTAAACTATTTGTCAACGCAATAACCATGCTCTACAGCTTCGAAAAGGAGGGGAATTTCTTACGCACGTCTGGTTTTTGATAGAGCATTTGAACCTCCAAGAAATATTTCGAACACCACAATGAGTGCCACCAGCCTACAGTAGAGAACTGGATCTAGTATTGTAAATTATCATCAACTTGTAACCACAGACTTAATAAGTTGGCATATTTTGCCTTACAACCACGATGACCTCTTTCGTTTCTTGTTTTCCCTTCTCTAATTAAATGCAAATAAAATAAAATGTTAATGGATTTTAAATTGGGAAATGAGGATTTCTTTTCTATTTCTAGAATGCCCAATTTCTATAATGCCCAATTAATGTGATGCTTGTTTGGTCCAAGGTTTTCGTTCTTGTTTGGTGTAACTTCCATCTGTTTCTTTTACAGCCAGATAACAAGAGAGAGAAAGAGAGTTTTATTAAAATAATTTAAAAAATAACAAAGAGAAAAGAGAGAGAGGATAAGTAGGTGGGCTATCTCTGCCCTCAGCAACTCTCTCTCTGTTTCTTCTCAGCAAAACTCTCTTATTTACAGACCCATTTTTACAAAGCCCCCATCGTGATCCAGATCTGTTTTTTTACAGCTCCCCATCGCGACCCATTTTTTCAGAATCACACCTTATTCACCAATCTCATGATCGACCTCATTATTACCTCAAATTGCAAACCCACCCACAACAATGACAAACTTCAAAAAAAAATTCTCACCCGTATTTGAGAGCAGCGTGTGCGTGAGAGTGAGAAGGGAGACGAGAGTGTGATATTTTGTTAATCAAATACGGGTTCAAAAAACCGGGTTACAAGATTGGATTGAGGTTGGGTTAAGTGGGTTAATATAAGGGTATTTTAGATAATTTGTAAAGGTTCTGTTACTATTTAACAGAAAAATAGATGTTAGGAGTAAGTTGCTCAGTTTTAAAAGATAAAGGGGGACATTACTCAATTTAATAGATAAAAGGGGGAATTGAAATTACCTGATACATAAAGGGAGAAAAGTGCAATTTGCCCATAATGGCTTGAGTTGGATGCTAGTAGGAACTTTAACAAAGAAATCAACAAGATGCTTATTTGGTTTAGCTTATTTTTATTCAATGTTCATTTGGAATAGCTTATTTTATTAGATCGACAAAAAGTGTAAGTATATCAAAAAATAAAAAATTCTAACAAACAACAAGATATACGACTTTTTAAAACTTTTAACAATTTTTTTTAGGTATCCCCCAACTTATTTTTTAAGTAAAATAAACCAATTGTCTACCTACGCATATAATATACGAACTTTAGTGATCATAATGGTATTACACTATTAGTATTATTTCTGCGTCATATATTAGGAAGGTTCAGTTAAAGACATTCTAAGAATCAAAGGCCATTACACCCAAAAGTTTATTCCTTTGGTGGTAAACATCTCTAGCAATTTAATCTTTAAAAGGGTTCACATTAAAATTGATTTTCCACGATTATGGCCATAAAAAGAAGAGACTTGGACAAATTGAAGTAATCGTTAGTGGATTGGTCTTTCTTTCTTTCTTTTTATGTCGAGTAGAATTGCCTTTGAAAGAGTTGAATCTTCTAAATTTGAGTGCTCACCAACAACGGAATTGCACATTAATTCTTGGTTTCCTACTTGCAATTCATAGGAAATTCAATTAGTCGCCCAGAAACACTTTGCTTCTTCCAACCAAATGAATCCTACTGATTTTACGAGCACATAAACAAATTTGTACTTGAAGCCTATGTTTTTTTTCCTTGCAATTCAGAATATAGAATTTCTAGCCCAGTGATCACTCATTTCTAAGCAAATGCATCCCACCAGCTTACAAGTTGTTGAACAATTCAAGACTATTTCACTCAGTCAGAGAGTCCAATACTATTTTGGTCAAAAAAGTTTCAAAATGAAGAAAATTAAAGAGCAATATTGTGATTTATAAGAAGAAAAACCAAAAGAATTCTCTCACTCTTCTTGTTAACAATATAGAAAGATAATCTCCCAAAACCTTCTAAATCATTTTCATACGTTTTTTAAGAAATTACCAAAATATTTGCAGAATTTGTACGGGAGCAATAGTTACAATATTTGTAAATTTTATATAGCAGCAATAGTCATATGGACATAAAATTTTGATTCAGATAACATCACATGGGCTTAAACTCATCTTGCTTTAAATATTAAGCCCAAATCTATCATCCATACACAATGCTAGTGAAAAATGACCTTACGCACATCACCAGCCCGCGAGCAGGAACCCAAATGGCTATTTATGAGCCAGACTTTTCAGCCCAAAGTCCAGTGCTACCCTAATGTAATATGAGTTTTCCATTTGCTACATTTGCCAGGCACTTGGTGACATAGATCTAACATACTGTGTATGAATTTACGATGCCTAATTACCATCATAGGACAATCAAGCAGTTCAGGTATCTGAGCATCATTTATAACAAAGGGAAAGAGAAACAAAAGTAAAAGAGGGTTTTGGGAGGGAGGGATGAAAGATGCAGATTCAGCCAGCGGTATGAAAATGATGGACCAGCAAACGAGTACCCTGATGGTGCTGTGTTTGGTTATAACGTGGTAGGGCATCAGTTGCATATGTGGCGTATAACCTATCCAATTGATCAGTCTCTATCCTGCGTAAATGAGCAGTCTCTACTGGATACGTTCCACCAACAGAATAAGAACTAGAAGGGACTTCCTCTCTCCTCACAGGTGGTAAATATGGGTCCCCTGATGAAGCACCATAACGATAGGCATAATATGGATCACTTGTATACGAGCCTAAAGCAGTAGTAGCAGATGTCACAGTTGCAACAGGAGCTGCGGTTGGCAATTCACGTCTGGCACCAAGACCATAAGTTTGATAATCTTTCTCATTAAAGTAGAGATGATCAGAATAAAGAGTCTCTCTCTGCGCAGGGACAGCGCCCCTGTATATATGGTCTGGCAGTCTTAGAAGGTGCTCTCTTTCATAATCTTTCTGGTACGTTTCTGAAGTAGGAATATATTGGGATGGGGGATTTAAATTTGTTCTCTCTCCCTGAAGACCATAAGCTCGATACTCCCTTTCAGTAAGAAATAAGTCACGAGGAATTTCCTCTCTTGGTATAGATGTCACATCTCTGCGTGCAGTAAGCTGATACCTTTCATGAGACTGCAAGGGATAACTATTAGAATCACCATTGGTACAAGGATCCCTAGCAAGTGTTTCCCTGTGAGAATGAGGCCACACTTCTCTAACTCTTTCATCAACTTCCCTATTTTGATCATAAACTCTAGCAACTTGTGGAGAGCGGACAGGCACTGCATTTAAATGGACTCCAGCTGGTCTAAAAAGTTCTGTGAGCTTCCTAACCTGATGGGGAAAACTGGAACATTATGAATGCTAAAAACATCAAAAGGAAACAATGACCCCAAACTACTGAGGAAACAAGTAAATCTTACTTGTCTAACAGTAAGTTCTGTTTTGAATTTGTGATTTTCATTATAATTTTCCTTGATTGCCTTCTTAAAAACACCCTCAGGTAGTGGGAAGCAGTCCTTCTCAACAATGAACCGCACCTGAAAATTAAAGCCATCAGCACACAAATGTGGCTAGACAGATGAAGAAACTACAATAATTATAAAGAGAATTCAGCTTTATTCAGCTACGAGAAAATCTGACCTGAGCAGGGAATGCCCCACCAAAAGCTCTTGGCTCAAGTTTCATGCCCCCAGAAGACGATGCCTTATAAATGCCATACAGAAGCTTCAGATCAAAATCTAAGAGAAAAAGTTTGAGCCCAGGTTTGATTACCCATCACAAGATCTTTTTTACTTGTTGAAACACCCATTACTGCATGGCGGAAACAATCTGGCTTTGTCTTTGCATTGCACATGGAGATCAAAACACCAAGTTTTTCTTCCTTCTTCTCATTATGTCGGCTCTTTTCCCTGACATCATGCCTTTCTTTGTTCTTTTGACTCTTTATACTATTCTCGGACCCACCATATTTTCCTTTGTTTCTCTTATCTTGTTTGTGCTTTTCCAGGTCAGAGATCTTCTCTTGGTTCATTTGAGGCTGATGCCTCTTCTCATTACGTTCTTCATTAACAACATTCTTCTTTTTGATCTCTTCTCTAGAATTTAGCTTCTTAACATCTTGTTCCTCAATGTTGCTAGTTTCTTTGTTACCCTTCAATATGTTGTTCCTCCTCCTCCTCCTTCTTCGTCTTCTCTGAACCTGTGGACCACCATTATCTTTTCTGGTGTTCAAAGAGTTACTAGCAACAGAATTCTTTGCAATTTTAGTTTTGGCCTTTAATGATTTTGGGGTTTTCTTTCTTGATGGCTCTGGTCTATTAGATGCATCTAAAGGAGTATTTGCTTCCTTCTTGTTAAAATCCGGTTTAGTAGATGCCTCCGCAGGTGTCTCTATATCCTTTTTGTTATTTTCTTGTTTTTTCATGTTAGACTCTGGTAATGCCTTCACAAGAGTCTTTGCTTCCTTCTCATTATTTTCTTGTTCCATACTCTATGAACAACCCAGGCTTCCCAAGCAAGATGTATCCCTGCAAGCATATTGCAAATGAAATTATTTTTTCTTTGTTTCCAGATTATCAGAAAAAAAAAAAAGAAAAAAAAAAAAAGAAGGATTAAATACCCACGGGAGAATGAAACTGAAACAAAAACAGAGACAAAATCAAAATTAGAAAGTCAGAAGCTTGAAGTAAACTGCCTAGAGATGGGGAGATAGTCTGACCACTTATAGGAATGTTGTTTAATATTACACCAAATGCACGCAATAAAGCAGTGCACTAGGAAAGAAAGAGGGGCAGAGAGTCTTGATTCCCAATTGTAAAACTGAAAAACACAGAATAAAAACGAAGGTCTTGTCTTTAAAACCCATTATTATTAAGAATAAAATAGGTAAAAGCTGATGGTTCATAGCTTAACATAGGCATTCATATCATCAGCCTGCTAACAATATCTCATGTTGGTCCAACTTCAACACCCAGACCAGCTTTCAACTTTTATGAAACTCCTTGATAGTAATATCCACTAAGTTGCTTTTCTTACCCATATTAAAGAACTACCACTTCTCTCTATGAATTATATACAATTTTCCACTTCTTCCCTAGTTCTGCAAAAAGACTTTGATTATATTATAACCCTACCCCTACCACTAGAAAAGGAAAATTCCTTTTATCTTTCATTGATGCTTGTTCTTACTATGAATACCAAACAAATTATTATCTAGTGACATATGCAGTGAATCAAACAAGATAGCTCATTCTTACAAAGTCACACTATTAAAACTTATAATTGAGATCAATCAACTTCTCATGAGAAATATATTGACAAAACAAAAGATGGAAAGGTTACAAAAAGCAATTAAATAAATTGTTCTTCAGCCCATGATTGGGACATGATAAGTTACTGCACGTACCACAAATATAATGGGTCCCAAAAAATAGAAAAAACATCTAGAGAAAAGGTCAAGAGTGCCATGCACACACCCAAGTAATTAAAACATGTAATATAACAATTCAAGTATTTAAAGCCTCTTCAATAGAGTAAACTAATCAGAGAATTAGTTGCATCCTGGTGATTGCCATGTTTGATTCTCTTACATATAGCACGAACAAGTGGTGACTCTTCAGTGAGATCTCAAAAAATAAGAATATACATCATTAAAAGGTAAAACATAGAGTTATTATTAACTATTATTATTGTACTAGTAAAAAAAGGAATAGTCTTGTTTGTCATTGGAACAGAAAGAAGATGATTTTTGTATAAGTTAAGATTTTATTAGAGAGAGAGAGAGAGCAAGCAAAAAGGGTGCAACTTTAGTAACCGGGGGGTATCCCTTTATTTTATTTTATTTTTTTGATAAGTAGTAACCGGGGCTATCCCTTAAAAGAACCACTGCACCCATCCCTAAATAGAAGTTCACATTCCCCTTTCTTGGCTGTCCTGGAATTTGTGTTCCATTATTAACAACTACCCCAAAAAAATCCAAATTCCCCATCAAACCCTTGGACATGAAGTACTTTTCCAAGAAACGGTAATAACAGAAAGTTAATTACAAAAAGTAGGGGTCAATAGCTTTATCAAAGTTGAGAATTTTTTAGAGGAGATCCTAAGGAGCACTAAAAGTGCAAGGTGGATCTACTATCAGGCTCCTCAATGAAATGGAAATCCCTACCTATCAAACAAACTAAGTTACCATGTGTACATTTTAGCTTCCTGTAATCCATGAAGACATGAGTTTTGCAAATTTCCTTCAAGAAATAAGCAAATCAAATTACACCTTCCATAATCACCATTAAATTACATCCTCCAAAATCACCATTAAATGTCTAATTTCAAACATACTTGTCGCGTTCTTTGGACTCCTCCTAGTATCAAGAACTCCCACATTTAAGGATAGATATCAAGCCTGAAATTTCAAGTGTAGAAGAGATCAATGACTTCCTGGAATGAGAGTTGCAGAGCAGTCAGGAAACAACTGCAAAGTCGGGCTGGAAAATCGTGTGCTTCATAATTTCAGTAAATAGGATAGCCATGAGCTCTAGCTAAAGTAGATAATCCTCCCCTTGTAAGAGAAAAAAGAAGGGTGAGGTCATGCGTTCAAGACCCACCAGGTGCCTGTGTAGCTTACCAACCAAATGCAGTAAATAGGATGGGAGTTTTTCTTAACAGTAAGTTCAATTTTAATGCAGGAAAAATGGGACAATAATAGTGTTCAAGGAAATTTTGAAAGATACTGACATCTTCAAAGAAAACCTTAGATTAAAAGCAAAACAAAGGCAATTCACATTTGCCAGTCAACTCTAATATCAAAGCACAGCACTTGTACAGCCTGACCCATCAGTAGATTAAGCCAACTAGGATGAAAAATATTAATATTACCATATAAATGCCCATCCTCCTTCACCTTCATATTTTTCTTTTGGACACACTAACCATCTAGATATCTCCTATAGGTAAACAACTTAGAAAAACGAAGCCAACACATTAATTTTGGTCTAGCCAACAACTACAACAAATGACATCAAAAACATCATGATATAATACAAGGCTTCAACTACTGAATTTCTAGCTGTACTTGCTGGCTAAGCAGGAACATGCCAAACTTGCATAGTTTGGGCAATATGCCAGCAGCCCAAATATAAGTAATTTCATTTACTTTCTTTCTTTTCCTTTCCTTTCATCATACAATTTTTTGGTACCTTTTATGGATGAAACTAGACATGGAGTTAATGTCAAGTTAGAAATTTGATGTGAGGTTTAGAATCTAAAGGTTTTCGGTTAAGTATGACTAAAACAAAGTACATAGAATGTAAATTTAGTAAAAGTATAAACAAATATGAAGGGGTTGTATGATCATAGAATACCTATTAAATTAAAGGGAAAGTTCATAAGACTATTACAAGGCTAGCTATGCTCTACAGTATTAAATGTTGGACTGTTAAAAAGCAACATATTCATATAATGAGTGTAACTTAAATGAGAATGTTAAGATCTATTAGATGGAAATACAAGGAAAAATAGGATTCAAGATGAACAAATTCGCATGAAGATGGTTGTGGCTCCGATTGATGAAAAGATGAGAGAGAGTCGTTTGAGATGGTTTGGTCATGTTTAGAGGAGAATGATTTACGTACCAATGAGAGTGAGTTTACTGAAGTTGGGAAAACAAAAAAAGGTATAGGAAGACCAAAAATAACATTAATAGAAGAAGTTAAAAATGACATCAATTAAAAAAGTAACAAAAAGGATTACTTAGGATAGAATAGAATAGTATAAAATAATACATATAGCCAACCCTGACTAGTATGTTGAGGATTAATAGCAAACCCAAAATTTTGGACTAAGGCTTGGTTGTTGTTATTGTTGTTATGGCAAAAACCGCCAAAGAAGTTAACTTCGTACCACTTTTACCACACTACAAAAAAAATGACTTTTTGCGAGGGTCAAAACCCTCGAAATAAGTATTAAAAACCTTCGAAAGGCATCAATAGAAACACCGTCGAAAAAGATGTTTCAACGGCCTACACAACGGTCGAAGAAAGTATATTCTCTTTATCAAGGGTCATAACCCTCAATAAAAAGTGTTGGATTACTTCATGTGTATTACTTGTATTGAGGGTCATGACCCTCGGAATAATTTTTTTTATAAAAAAATTCTTTATTGCTAAATAGGGAACAATTGTATTCTTAGTACACAAGAATAGTTAACAAACTTAAAACTTAAAACTCATGAACCAAAAAGCTCCAACTACCTGGTATGTAACATTTATTTGTGATGTGAAAATCTATAAATAGTGTTATGATTTCAAAACTACCAAATCAACTTACATGCCAGGTTCTTGTTACTTCTTGAATAGTAGATAGATCTGCATAAGTCTTGGCACATATTGGGATAAGATTATAGTCTTCAACACTTCCTTCATGACTAGTGGAACTTTGGTTTTCATTGTGGGAATGATAACAAAAACTGCGACCTGAACAAAGTAAGTAGAACAGATCAAAATTGTAAAACTAACATTGCCTAACATAATTCAAACCGTAACATAATGCAACTGACACAAATTTCAACTTATGGTATGGTTACTACAAGTTTCTCCATCTCAATAATTTGGTATGCTTACCCTCACTAAATCTATTCAAGTTAGTGGGTGTCTCTTTCTCTTTCTTTCTCTCTCTACTCATCAATTTAGAAATAGATTTTTTTATTAAAAAAAAAAAATCCAATCTAATAATTTGAGTTCATTGTATGTACAATAACTATATTTGGAATTTCGCACCTCACTTCACTCAGGCAAGTGCCTTTTTGGCGCCTTAAGGCTGCCTTTCACCTTTGACAAAACTGAAGGGCAATAGACCCTATAAAAACAAATTTCACCTACAATACATATATCCTGCCAAGGACTCTTCAACCAAAAACACCCACAACATTGGGCATGCAGAAAGGGACAGTAACTAAAGCATTTTTTTACGTGGAAAAAGAGAAATTCACAATGAAATAAGAGTTGATATCATGTTAGATATAATTTTTAAACTAGATATGATAGTGGGTTGTTATCAGAATAATCTTACTTGCCAAGCAGCAGCCTTTGATATCCAGGATGGTAGCAATTGTCACAAATACCCAATCCACGATTCAATGAACTCTTATAGAAGTAAAGATGCTAATTTCAGCTTCTGGTTGCAGATGATTGAATTTAAAATGTAACATAGATTAAAGGAAATTCTCCACTATATAATTGTACCAAAAATGAATGCAGTGCTGGCTAGGCAACATTAAGAATCATAGTTCAACGTGATTGCAGTGGCTTTAATCAAACAGCATTCTTTTCATGTCACCTGACTATGATTAAATGTTAAATGCTTAACTCAAAACTAATGTAACCCCTACAAAAAGGAATGAAATATATAAAAAGCAACATGATAAAGCTATCAACAGCACCTTTGACAATGAGCCAAAGAAATCCGTGCAGTCACAAATCAGCACCTTTTCTATTCCACTTGCTGGAATGCTTCATTTAAATCATACTATCATTTCCAATCATAACACGCACATTTCCATTCAAACTTCAAAGTATCTTCAATTCTCAATCGCGATAAGTAAACTAACTAACTATCTATCTATCTACCAAACCTCAATTCCATTGTGATTCATAAATCAATAATAACTGTGTGAAAATGATTAGACTAATGGCTCCTAATATTACAAACTAGCTAGTAAATAGAACCAAAAATCACTGAATCAAAAGAAAAAAGACTAAGAGCTTACTGATGCCAATGAGCAAAGCAAAGAACCACTTCACCACCATATATTTTCCGACATAGAGCTTCCCTCTCTGCGCCTATACATCTCAAAAATCACACAAAAATTGAACTCAGAATTCAACTTGGAGAAATCTAATTTCAACATTTCAAGCACAACTTTGTGTACTCAGAGAAGAAGAAACCGGACCTGCTCTTCCCAATAGGTGTAGTTCTCGATCACTTCGTAATCAAGGCTCTCGACGCTGCTGCTCACTTTCGGAAACTATTGTTTTTCACAATCAAATGAAAGTGAATGTTGGGGAACAAGTTACATCCCTCGACCTCACCCTCCTTGAAATGAATTACCAAAACATTGAGTACAATGCAACCCACCAGTCTAATAGAAACAGGTGATCAACCTTGTTAGAACTAGTTTAACTCATTATAGAATCTCATGCATCAATTCAAGTGTCAACATTTTTAAGAAGTGGAACTTAAATCAAAACAATGCTCCAAAAGATCCAACTTAAATCATAGACTTCGTTCTGTATCACACAACCAACTAATGATGCATATTTGGTAATGTAAAATTCTTATGAACCATAATAAAATAACTCACATGCTGTCTGTGACGAAGAACATGTCCAAAACTCTACCATTTGGGGTTGGCATCACTTTTACTCTTTGAATTGAAAGTTCAAACAACAGATCAGTTTATTTAATAGAAAAAGTATATTTCATTGGGACTTTCACTTCCACCAATGAATTGGCATTTTTTCAAACACCTTCAAGGCCTTATACACAATACACAAACACCACAGACACAAAAGGAAGGCTTCTAATAGTTCCTAAGAAATTAAAGTCACTGTAGTGCGTAAAAAATTGATTAAAACAGAATCTTGAGGAACATATTGCATTCATGGATGTAAGTACTCTATCCAGTAAAGAATCCTAATTGAATCTTAGCTGCCCAAGTTATAAAAACGTTTATCAATTGTAAAGCTTACCCAAATCATCTAGAATTGAATAAAGGGAGCTATTTATATCAATATATGAATATGACAGAAAAAACTTATTTCTACAATAGAATACTTTCTTCAAATTTACCAAAACATACGCAACAATAATGGCTGCAGCAGTGAGAGCCATAAATCTCTAAAATGGCCATATTTTCTTATAGAGGTGCAACAAACAAAGAACTATAGCTATAACTGAGAATACCCCATAATAAAGTTCAGCATGCCCACAAAAGTTAAGGTTTTTTAATAAGAAACTATACCTCCGCAAGAGTGCCCCATGATAATCAGCTGGATTGAAAGCCCCCACCAATCTCAAGGCCTCTTGAATGTGAGCTCTCCTTAACCATATATTAAAATTGCTTCAATCATTCCAGTTAATCAGAATTAAATACAAACCAAACACACAAATTCTTTCTTTTTTTTTTTTAATAAGTCAAACAACTTTAATCTACTAATCAAATTCTAATCATTCATATTGAACAACAACAAACAAAGGCATTGTTGATTCTAGAATCTCCATTTACAGATACACCATTGCACATAAAACTACAAAGCTTTTGAAACTAATCCAATTTCTTCGGCTAGACAATCAAGCTCTGATTCTGAACCCCAACTTTAAACTATCATCAAACCCTAAATCATTCAGCGAGTAGATCTGAATTATGCAACAAATCCTTAGCAACATAAATTAAAGATCTGGATCGAATTTCAGGAACTGATCTTTCCACATAAAATCTAAAAATTACAGCTTTACTTATTACTTTACTTATTACTCTTCATCTAAAATTCAAATAGCAAAATCAATGAATAATATAAGCTCATACCAAAAACATAGCATTGAAATTCCTAATTCCGTGATAGACATAGTTAATTTTTTTTTCTCAGGACACAAACAGTGAGTTATAGGGAGAGAGGCCTGTCGTCGAGAGTCGGCGGCAACGGAGCGCTCGTAATCGAAGATGAGATCGGCGACCACGATGCCTCGGGTCTGTTGCTGCTGCGACAAGAGCTTAGTTTCCTTCCTTAGACTTGAGCCAAAATAGGCGCGAGGATGAGCGAGACTTCTTTTTTATGGCTTATTTCGAGGATTCTTACTGGCAGTCGAAATATACCTGATTGATGAATGAGAAGAGGAAGAAGCTGTCGATTTGGGGTTTTACGATTTTATCTGGTATTTATTTTCCGTGCTTTTTAATTTAATGCTTTTTTCGAGGGTTTTATTTAATAACCCTCGAAATAGGTGAATTGTATTTTGTGCTAGTCCAAAACAAGCAAAGACACGCACGCGCTTTTTCATGCTTATTTCGAGAGTTTTTAATGAACCCTCGAAATAAATGGATCGAAATAAATCAAGTTTTTTGTAGTGCCAATAGACGCATCATTTACAGCCATCACTCATCTGGTTATAGAGTAAAACAATTTCAACAATGTCTACTATATAATTTGAACAACCTCTAACATAATTCAATTAAACCATCATTTATCTCCACATATAGTGGGGGGAATTGCCCAAGAAAAGACCTACTTCATTCATTTGCTTTCTTTCTTTCTTTCTTTTCCTCTCCTGTCCTCTCTTGTCGTCATAGTTTATTTAGCACCTTTTCTACAATCAACTCTGTAACATTACTACGCGTATAGATACGTCACTATCACTCTTCCACTCATGCAAAATAACCAATTCAATGACATCTAACACATCTAAAACCATTATCTCACCATAAAATTACCTCCACATGCTTCACAACATACATCCCCACCGCAAAAATCTCCCCCGAAAACCCTCTCCAAATAATTCCTTTAGAAATTCACACCCAACAGTCTAC
>BKZX01020622.1:0-20113 GCA_014362285.1 Fagus crenata
TATGCCCATAACGCTTCTCCGATTCTCTCGTGCCAATCTCTTTTTGAGCATTCCACTACTTTTTTCAACAAGTTACAAAGGGTCTTATTGAAAGCTTCAGCAAGACCGTTGGCTGGCGCATTATACATGGAAGATTTATACTGCTTGAACCCGAACTTCTCGCATAGTTGGTCCATCAAACTATTGTAGAAAGGCTTACCATTGTCCGTCATGATGTAACGAGGAACACCATATCGATAGATTAGGTGGGTTCGGATGAAATTCACGACATTTTCTTTCTTTACTTCCTTTAGGGATATAACTTCTGCCCATTTAGAGAAGTAATCGGTCGCAGCCAAGATGTATAAATGGCCAGCTGAAGACTTGGGCAATGGTCCTACGACATCGAGTCCCCATGCATCAAAGGGCCAAGAGGCAACCGTAGGATGCAGTGGTTCTGGTGGCTGATGAATGTAGTTTGCATGGAGTTGACATGCTTCACATCTTTTTGCATAGTCCATGCAATCCTTCACTATTGTTGGCCAATAATACCCCATTCGCTTTATCCGATGATAAAGTTTAGGACCAGATTGGTAGGCGCCGCATACTCCGGAGTGGGCCTCCTCCATGGCTTGATCAGTTTCTCCCTTTCCAAGGCATCGCAAAAATAATCCATCAAAGGATCGTCGATACAAGGTATCTTTATAGTAGATGAAGTGAGGTGCCCTTCGTCGTACCTCGGTCTTATGGCGAGAATCATCAGGTAGCTTACCATGTTCTAAGTAGTCAATCAAAGGTTGGCGCCAATCCTCGTCCTCCACAACAGATACTGATATGGCATTTGTCTCACTTGTATATTCCTCCGTGGAAGTGAGTGCCCAACGATTGCAAACTGGCACATTCACCCTTTCTTCTGCTGACAGTGCCAACGTAGTGGCCAAGTTGGCAAAAGCATCTGCTATCTTATTCTCATTTCTAGGAATGTGTTCTAAAGAGATCCCGTCCAACTCCTCAATTAATCGTGTGGCCAATCGGAAGTAAGGAACCAAACCTTCATTCCTGACTTCATAATGTGTTAGGAGTTGATTGATCACCAACTTAGAGTCCCCGTAAACCTCTAAGTATGAGATTTTCATGTCAAGAGCCATTTGGAGGCCAGCGATAAGGGCTTGGTACTCGGCCACATTATTTGAGCATGGTTCATTAAGCCTGAAGGCGAATGGTAACATGTGTTTTTGTGGTGAAACAAAAACAACGCCTGCTCTTGACTCTTCACGGCGTGCAGCCCCATCAAAAAACATCATCCAAGGTGGAAGGATCTCTGTGTATAACACATCTTCATCTGGAAAGTCATCCGACAGCTCCCAGTCAGCAGGTATGGGATGATCAGCGAGAAAGTTCGCTAGTGCTTGTCCTTTAATAGCCTTTTGCGGAACATACACGATTTCAAATTCTTGAAAGGCCACAGACCATTTCACCAACCGCCCAGATATTACTGGCCTAGACAAGATGTACTTCACTGGGTCCACCTTCGCAACTAAATGTATTGTGTGTGCTTGCATGTAATGCCTCAATTTTTGAATGGAAAAGAAGAGTGCAAGACACATTTTCTCTATGGGGGAATATCTCAATTCTGCTCCAGTTAGCTTTCGACTGAGATAATACAATGCTTTCTCCTTTTCTACTTCATTCTTCTGGGCCAAAAGGGCCCCAAGTGATTGTTCTTGCACTGTAATGTACAGTATCAAAGGTTTCCTTGGTATGGGAACTCCTAGGACAGGCGGATTCAGCAAGTACTTTTTGATACTCTCAAATGCATTTTTGTAGGCTTCATCCCACTCAAAATTGGTATCCTTCTTCATCAGCCGACTGAACGACTGACATCATCCTGCTAGGTTTGATATGAAGCGTCGAATGTATGCAAGATGACCTTGCAAGCTTCGTAGCTCCCGTAAATTTTTCGGTTCGGGCATCCTTTGGATAGCATCTATCTTAGATTGATCCACTTCGATGCCTCGATGCCGAATGATAAAGCCGAGGAATTTTCCGGACGTGACACCGAATGCACATTTCAAAGGGTTCATCTTGAGCTGGTATTTCCTTAGTCGATTGAATACGATGCGTAAATCTCGTATATGTTCCTCTCTTTTTCTTATTTTAACCACTAAGTCATCGACATAACACTGAACAATCTTGTGAAGTATATCATCAAAGATTTTTTGCATTGCTCGTTGATATGTTGCTCCAGCATTCTTAAGTCCGAAGGGCATCACCTTGTAACAGTAAATTCCTTTCGGGGTTCGGAAGGCGGTGAGCTCCTCATCCTCAGGCGCCATTCGAATTTGGTTGTATCCTGATGAACCGTCCATGAATGACAATGCTTCGTGATCGATGGTCGAGTCTACCATGAGCTCTGTATTTGGCAATGGGAAATCATCCTTGGGGTAAGCCCTGTTCAAATCCCTAAAATCGACACAAACTCGAATCTGCCCATTCTTCTTTCTCACTGGGACAATATTCGCAATCCATTTTGGAAATTGTACTTCCCGAATGAATCCGGCTTGCTCTAGTTTGTTAACTTCAGCCTCAATTTGGGGGAGGAGTTCTGGTCGAAAACGACGTTGAGCTTGCTTAACCAGGCGCGCTTCTTGCTTTATTGCCAGTCGATGAACTGCAATTCTTGGGTCTAAACCCGGCATTTCTTTATACGTCCATGCAAAGACGTCTTTGTACTCTGTCAAAAGCTCAAGGTATTCTTTCTCCTCCGCAGGAGTTAGGAGTGCGCTTATGAAGATCGGGCGGGGTTCATCAATAGTTCCTAGGTTTAATTCCTTCAACTCATCCACAGTTGCTTGTCCACCATCTTCAATTGCATGCGGGGCTTTATCTGGTTCATCATCTGATGAGTTAGATCCGGAATCAGTTTCTACTGTCACATGGTAAGCGGGAAGGATTATAGTTTCATTTTCCTCTTCCTCTTGGTCGACTTGCTTTCCCAACCTATTTGTGTGTATGATAGTTCGTCGTTTTGCCTTAAGTGAACTACCCACACTAACCTCCATAGCTAGTTCTCGCTTCATACGTGAAGGAACGAGGCTGCATATCTTAGATTTGTCTTTCTTCGATGTATCACCCTTTTCCACCTTAGATTGCGAAGCAACCTTTGAGGTGCTCGGAGACCCGAGTCTATCAAATGCTGACCTGCGTACATGGGAGGTCCCTTCTTTCGTTGGGATTGAAACGCTCAACCTGTTGAATACCGACTCTCGAGGAGTAGGGCTAGTTAAGCGATCAAACACAGATGATCGGGGTGTTGGTTCCGCTTAACTCTCCTCTTCTGCAACCTCATAGGAGATATGTAGAGCAGTCCTCCTTTCATTTTTTCCTTTGGCCGAAATGCGGATAGGCTCTTGCGATGAATACCCTAACCCCGTCTTAGGAGTTTCAATTACATAGCCTTGTTGCCTTAACTTACTTTGGGTTTGGTTAAGCCCTTGTGACTTCTCTTCTACGCAATCCGAATAGAGTTGCCCGAGTTGTGAAGGGTTATTGAAATTGTACCCTGACTTCGCCAAAAGTCTATATGCCTTAGGATCAAAACCCTCCTTAGTTCTCTTGTCAAGTAATGACCCTTCCTTGATGGAGTCTGATGCAGATCTAACAAAACCTTTTAGTGGGGGTTTGGTCGAGGTCACCTTATCTAGCTTTGGCAACGGAAGAGTTAAGTTGCTTTTAAGGATGGCAATATCTTTCTCCTGAGTAGGCTCGTTAGGTCTAACCTTGGCCTCCACTACTAGCCCGAATGGAGTTTGACCTTCTTTCCGCTTGGACAATGAGACGTATCGTAAGATTGGTGATGCCCCCTTGGATGCTATATAAGACTTTGGTGCTGCAGCAACACTAAGTCGAGAGTCTTCACGCGGGATTTCATCGTGTCCTTTCCCCTTCTCCTTCATTCTTTTGCTATCTTCTGGTAGTGTATCATTCACCATGTCACAATTCAAGTAAAACTTGGCGTCTGCAAAGTGTGATTCTGCCTCTGTGAATGGTTGCAGGTCTGCTATCACCTTTTTTACTTGCTTACCATCGGAGTACTTAAAGCATTGATGAAGTGTAGAAGGTACAATATCATTCTTGTGTAGCTAAGGTCGTCCTAACAACAAATTGTAAGAAGTCTTTGAATCAATCACATGGAAGAGAGGCCTTGTCTTCAAATCCTCCATGGTTACGTCCAGCCGAATAATTCCGATCGCCCTCTGACCTTCTTGATTAAAGCCTTGGATGACTAGTCGACTCTTGGAAAGCTCTTCCGTAGATATGCCAAGGCGTTTCATTGTCACTTTCGACATTATGTTCACGGCGGAACCATCATCTATAAGGATTCGACTTACCTTTTCCTCACGTATGTAACCGGAGACAAAAAGCGGTCGATTATGAGGTTTGGAGCCCAATAAAAGATCTTCATCAGTGAATGTTATTTTGCCATGACAATTAGCGCATTGAGCAAAGACTTCTTCTGCAGCATAGATTTCATTCTCCTCTTTTTCTATCATCTTGGCCTCCCCGAGGTGTACTTCTTCCTCACCTTGGACAAAATCGTCTCCCTCATCAACCTCATGGCAGGATGTCATGTAGGTGGTTGTTACGAGGTCCTCCGTAAAATAGCCTTCGGGGAAAAACTCCCACAATGTGATCGGTGAATGAGAATCCTTCTGGAGCGCCTCTTCTATTCGAACTCCTTTCTGTTGTGTCTTCAAGTTATCCATCACCCTCCCTTGGTGAGGTGTCATTGAACGACTCATTTGGCGTCGTCCTTTTGCATAAATGACACGAGGCTTTGGATTGTGCTGTTTTCGAGGTTTCCTATGGGTCACAAGAGTCCAACCCTCTTCCTCACTCGATGGCTTATCTTCTATGTCAGCATCTTCTTGTGGTTCTAAACATGGCAAGCAAATGGGTTCAAGTGTTCCGAATTGGATGCGTTTGCAAGATTCCCCCTGTGTTAACATTAGGGGAGACTGCGTCTTCGTTGGACTTGGCGACCCGAAGGTAAACGTAGCATGATTTGACCCCACGGCTTCATCCAGATGTAAGAGGATTTTACCCTCTCTTGCGAGCCTCAAAATAAGATCCTTCAAAACGAAACACTTCTCCACTGTATGACTTACAACCCGATGGTATTTACAGTACTTTGGGTCATTGGTACGCCCTATTTCCTCTGGCCGCTTGCATTCTGGCAGTTTAATAATCTCCTTGTCTAATAGGTCTTCAAGCATGCCTGGAACATCAGAGTCTGGAAATGGGTATGTCTTCTCTTCCATCTCTTTCAGCGTCAACTGGCGTCTCTCCCTTTCTTGAGATGGACCCCTCGTTCTGTCCTCTTTCTTCTCCTTTGCAGAGATTCTGACGGGTTCTACAGCGACGGCCATGGATTCTTTGATCACAGGTTTCGAGGACTTATCACCCTTCTTTACATCCTTCCTCTCCTTACGATGTTCAGCAATAGGTAGATTCTTCTCTCCCCTACTAGCCAAGCTTAGTTCCATATCATGCGCTTGGGTCGCAAGTTCTTCAAAGGTACGAGGCTTGATGCCTTGGAGAATGTAGAGCAGTCCCCAATGCATGCCTTGGATGCACATTTCTACTCCAGAAGTTTCGGAAAGTCGATCTTTGCAATCAAGGCTTAACGAGCGCCATCGGTTGATGTAGTCAACGACGGGTTCATCCTTCCATTGCTTTGTATTGGTTAGTTCCATCATGCTGACAGTACGGCGAGTGCTGTAGAAGCGATTCAAGAACTCCCTTTCCATGTGCTCCCAATTATCAATGGATTCGGGCTCTAAATCCGTGTACCAATCGAAAGCGTTTCCTTGAAGAGAACGAACGAATTGCTTTGTGAGCAAGTCTCCATCCGTGCCAGCATTATTGCACGTCTCGACAAAGTGGGCGACATGTTGCTTAGGGTTCCCCTTCCCGTCGAATTGTTGAAACTTTGGAGGTTGATAGCTTGGAGGCATCCGTAAACTATCAATCCTCTTGGTGTACGGTTTTGAATACATAAGAGTACTCTGAGGCGCACCACCGTATTGAGCTCGAATAGTGTTCGTTATCATGTCATGCAACTGCTGGACTGACAAGGAGGCGATGGAGGTAGAGTTCGTATGTTGGTCCTCAACTCTCTTATGACCATCTTGGGGGGTGCGCTGGTGAACGGGGCCGTTGTTGGATTCCCCATGATTGTGGACTTCGAGCTTGTTCATGAGGGTAGCAATCTGGAGGTCCTTTTCCTCCACAGTCTTAGTAAGTTTTGAGATAGCACGTTCCATTGCAACAATCCTCTCATCCATAACAGCGGTTTCAATCATCATAGCTGGCATGGCTATTGTGCGTGATGAGTCTTCAGAGAAGGCAGATGTTGTAGCTCTTCTAGGAGATCCCGGGGAGGAACCTGACTGCGAATCGGTGCTCGACTCGGCATCTGGTGCAAAATAGGATGAGTTACCCCTTGCTGTCGAGTCTTCTGAAGCGAGAGGCGTGTCTCCCACACTTTTGGATGTACGTCTGCCCGCCCCTAAAGTGTCTAGTGAGATGACTGTTCTAGGTTGAGGCTGGGCTTTGGTGAGATTTCTCGTAGAAGTTTCTCCGGCGGTCCTTTGTGCCATAGGAAGTCCCATTGCCTTCGATCTGTTTCGAGTCATGGGGCCTGTAGAAGTGCTGCTACTTGTTGAACCCCCAACATTCTTGGTGGTGGTCTTGGGGATGTGAGCCTTTCCTGAAGCCATTGAATCCGGCGTGTTGAAGACTCGAAGATCTTGAAACGGAGAAAGAGATGAGAAGTAGAGAATGTCCCACTGGGCATGCCAGAAATTTGTAGACACAAATTTCGTACAGATAAATCACACGGTCATGAAATAGTGTAACAAATAATCAATTTGTATTTAGATGTATGAAAGCGGGTACAAATCTCTAAATGATCCTTTACAATAAAGAATGCAATAAATTCTTCTGATTCTTCTCCGTGACGCTCCATGATCCAAGGGCTATGAAGCTTGATCTTGAATGATGTTTGAATATTTCTGGGTTGGGTGTGTAGTTGGAATTTTTGGACTTGGAGTTGAGGGCCATCGGCTTGATCTCGGTCTAAGTTGAATGAAGATTTGAGAGACGTCTCCCACTTTGGATTTGACGAAGTCGAAGTATGCCCTGCTCTTGGATGGACAAGAGTGCTCTAGTTGAGGGCCGTCGGCTTGATCTCGATCTAGGTTGAATGAAGATTTGAGAGGCGTCTCCCACTTTGGATTTGAAGAAGTCGAAGTACGCCTTGCTCTTGGATGGACAAGAGTGCTCTTCTTGAACCTTGAGAGAACTCTTCTTTTTGGCAGAATGTTGGCAGGGTTTTCTCCTTCTGACTCTGGATCCCTTTTCTCTTCTCTAAGGAGTCTCTATTTATAGGCACTTTAAGACTTTTTCATTTGGGAATTTCCTTTTCAGCATTTAATGGGATTTGATTTGATTTGATTTTGAATTTGAATTTGAATTTGGTCTTCCATTTAATTAAAACATTCCATATGTAGGATTCTCCATTTGATGTCGCCACGTGGTTTCAAAGTTGTGACACGTGGCCTTGTCCTATTGGATGTAGTTTGTTGACTAACCCATTATCGACACGTCATCACTTGACAATTAATTTAATTAATAAAAATTAATCATGATCAATCGGACGGATGTAAACACATCATAAAATTTTGATGTCTACAAGGTGTTCCAATGGGACATGCCTGAACTTGATGTTTCGACATCGACAAAGTAAGAAAGCCAAGAAGATAGTGCAAGATATTGATGAAGTCTTGGAGAATGGTTGATTTGACAAAGTATCCTACCGTCTTGCTTTACAGGGGATGGTGACTACGACAAATATGGATTACATGCCCTGTAAGTCAAGAATCTTAACTATGAAGGGAATTATGGAGGCACTACGAGATGTTGATATCAGCATTATTGGTGTGTGGGGGATGCCGGGTGTGGGAAAGAGTACATTGGTGAGAGAAATTGCTAAGCAAGCCAAGGAAAAAAGGTTATTCGACGAGGTAGCTATAGCAACTGTAACGCAGAACCCAAACTTGACACAAATTCAAGGAGAAATCGCAGACAAACTAGATCTAAAGCTTAATAAGGAATATTTAAGCGGAAGAGCAGATCTTCTACAGGCGAGGCTAAATGCAAATGACAAAAAAATACTTGTTATACTAGATGACATATGGGAGAAAGTTGATTTGGAGGCACTAGGAATTCCTTGTAAGGTAAAGACTGCAGTTGTGAGAGAAGCTGCTAAGCAAGTCCAGAAACAAAAGTCAATCGACAAGGCTATGGCAGCCATGATGCAGAGTCTAGACCCGAGACAAATTAAAGGAGAATTCATGGGCATTCTAGATTTGAAGTTTGATGGAGAGACTGAACCTGAAAAGCAATTCCTCTACACGAGAAGCTAATGAAAGACAAGAAAAGTGATCTGGATGAAAAAGGAATTTCATGTAATGGATGCAAAATAATTGTAACATCCAGGAATCATGATGTAGTTTGTAAGATGGGCACCCAAAAGGATTTTGAGCTTGAACTTTTACAGCACGTAGAAGCATGGAGTTTATTTGAAAAGATGGCAGGTGATTCTCTCAAAGAGCCTAAGTTTCGATCCATAGCAACTAAGGTATCTGAAAAGTGTGCAGGTCTACCTCTTGCACTTGTAACAGTTGCAAAAGCATTAAAAGATAGGGAATTGTGTGAATGGGAGGACGCCTTACAGCAACTAAGCAGTCCCTCCCTCCCCTGGACAGGAAATACACACAGATATATATTCACCAATAGAGTTGAGTTTCGATCATCTTAAAAGCAAAGAGCTCCAGTCCTTTCTGCTATGTGGTCATGAAATGGATGCTAGGCTTTATTATATGGATTTGTTAAAATATTTTTTTGGGCTGAATTTATTTTTTGGCATCAATACCTTGGAACAAGCAAGAAAGAGACTCTTTTCTCTGGTTGGTAGGCTCAAAGACTATGGTTTATTGCTTGATGGTCCTCCTTCTAGTGATTATGTCCTTATGCATGACCTTGTTCGTGATGTTGCCAAATTGATTGCGTCCAAGAATGAAAAGGTATTAACAATGAGAGGTGATGGTCCTGTAGAATGGCCAGCCGAGGACGAAATGAAAAATTGCTGATAGGGATATCCAAGAACTCTCTGATACGTTGGAATGTCCAGAACTAACATTCTTCCACGTGCAGGCCACAGATCGATTGGAGACATGACTGTGATTGGAGAGATGAAAAATTTAGAGATTCTTAGCCTTCTTAGGTCGGAATTCAAACAATTGCCGAGAGAAATAGGGCACTTGACTCGTTTACGGTTGTTAGATTTGAGCAATTGTACCAAACTTGAAATGATTCCACCCAACATCCTATCACAGTTGATACAATTGGAAGAGCTGCTTGTTGGAAACAGCTTCAGTCAATGGGAGGTTGAAGGAGCTAGCCTTAACGAGCTAAAGCATTTGTCACAATTGACCAATTTAGAAGTACATATTAAACATGCCAACCTTCTGCCGAGGGATCAGTCGTTTAAGAATTTGAAAACATACAAAATATTTATAGGAGATGTGTGGGATTGGTCTGGTAACCGTGCTAACTCAAGCGTACTAAAACTTAAGCTGAATAGAAGCTTTCAATCACACGGTGGGATCAAAATGTTGTTAAATGGTATTGAAGATCTTTGTTTGGATGCATTAAAGGGTGTTAAGAGTGTCTTATATGAATTAGATACGGAAGGCTTTCAACAACTGAAGCATCTCTATGTCCAAAACAATGCTGAGATCAAGTATATTATCGACTCAACCACTAGGATTGAAGATGTTGTCTTTCCTTCCTTGGAGGAATTTTCTCTAAAAAACATGACCAACTTGGAAGAAATATATCATGGCCGACTTCCCTCGTCATCTTTTCATAATTTAAGAGTTGTGAGAGTGGAACATTGTGATAAATTGAAATTTGTCTTCCCGTCATCCATAGCTAGGGGCCTTTCGCAACTCCAAGAGTTGGAGATAAGAGAATGCAACCTCATGTGTGCAATAGTTGTGAAGGAAAAAGGTGAAATAGAAGAAATAGAAGACACAGATATGATCTTGTTTCCTCAATTGCATCACTTGGCACTGGAGCGTCTTCCAAAGCTCATGAGCTTCTTAAGCACACAAAATTCATTCATAGCTGACGCAGCAGAAATCTCTCCCGAGGGTGCACGTGATTTTCATATGCCAATTCTACAGGAACAGGTACATTAAATTTTGATTTCAGATAATGATTTGACAAACGCGGCACACACTATATAGATATGTCAAGATATTAACTAAAAGTTAATTAATTGATGAAAATAAGACGGGACTTATTTTAAACACTGGATAGTTTAATGAATAATTTTAAGAAGATTATAATAAAATAAAAAAATAAAAGATAAAACAATTGATTATTTGCATGTAGCTTATTGTGTATTGTTGGAGGGGGGATGAGTTTGAAATTCATACATATTAGATTTTAAATCATATAGCAAATAGTAAAAGTTGGATCTTAGAAGTCCTTAAATATTTTTGTAAGTTACAGCATAATTCCACTAGCTATACTTTAAAGTCGTTGCAAATTAAACCTCAATTTTAAAAACATTTAATTAAAACCATTAAATTCTTAAACTGTTTCAATTCATGCTCTCAATGAGTCACTGTTAACTAAAAGTAACATAAATTCACATAAGTTGTGTCTAAAACCTACACACACAAAAAAAAAAAAAAATTCATTCCATTTGAAATTATAAGATCTTTAGTATATTAGTAATATATGAAAATTGTTAAAATTAATATTATATAAGCTCATTTTCAAATTATGTCATATCAGATACTATATAATAAAACTTATATCATACATGCTATAGTTCCTCCATCATGATAAACCCATCACCATTTTGATCAAACACGTTGATTGCCTCCTTTATTTCCCCCTTCTCATCCCTCTTGTTAGTATACTATATAGGCCCAATGGGCTTTAGGTTCATTACACCTTGCTTGTCTAGCACACATACGGGTCGTACACTCTCTTTTCTTGTACTACACTCTCACATCTATCTACCTACGTTGTTCGGCAATGTGTCTACATCACCAGGATTGAGCAACTATCAATCCACTATTTGAGAAATTAGGGTTACTAGGATTTATATACCCTAATCCTACCTGGTGCAATATACAAATATACCCATTCGAATTTTTGGTACAGTACCAAATACGAGCCGATTCCAACAATGCCAACTAAAACATAGCATGCAATGGATCTGCCTTGTGACGCATTCTTTGAGAAATCTAATTCAGTCTAAACTTCTTATTGCATGCTATGCCTTTGTACTCAAATAAAATTTGGTCATTTCCTTAAATGAAGAAAAAAAAAAAACAATAATACCCATGCCCTCGCTTGTGCATTGTTTAGGTTGTTTAACTGGAAAGAATTAACTGTTGTTGCAGATTGTGTTCCCCAAATTGGAAAGGTTGGAACTGTCCTCAATTGACTTGGAAGAGATACAACACAACCAACATTGGACAAGGTCCTCTTGCAAATTAACAAACATGCAAGGAAGCTTGAGGTTTCAAAATTTGTCATTTTTGGAGGTGCATGGCTCTGGTAGTTTAAAATATCTGTTGTCATCCTCTATAGTGAGATTTATGGCGCAACTCAAGCATCTTCACATACTGGAATGTAAGGTTGTAGAAGAAATACTACTCACAGAAGATTTAGGAGAAGAAGAAGAAAAAATTACTCCAAAGGTCTTGTTCCCTCTATTGGAATGCCTAAAGCTAAAAGATCTTCCAGTCCTCAAAAGATTCTGCGTAGGAAGTAATATCAAATTTCCTTCCTTGAGAGGACTATGGATAGAAAAATGCCCTGAATTGAAGTCATTCATAACCAATTCAGGCATTAAGGTCATTAAAGAACTCAAGGAAACGAATATAGAAGAGAGCCCTCATACTTCCATGTATCCTCTCTTCAATGAAGAGGTAAAACTTTTTTACCTGTCCCCCTGTTTTAGCTTTGTGTTTTCTTAGATTCTAAACTTAGAAGTCTTTGGCATATATCTTTACTTTGTACAAATCTTGTCTTTCATATTGTGAGTTATTTTGGTTAGGTGTGTCATTAACACACAAGATGAACCCTGCAGGTTGCATTCCCTATCCTAGAAACATTGGAAATCTCCCACATGGACAACTTGCAAATCATATGGCAGAAGCAATTGGCTGTAGATTCCTTTCGTAAGCTTCAGTTTATGAAAGTTGAATTTTGTGAAAAGCTAATAAACATCTTTCAATCTAATATGCTGACAAGATTCCAGAGTCTAAAGACACTAACTGTAACAAATTGTGATTCACTACAAGAAGTATTTGAACTGCAAGGGCTAGATTTTAAAGAAACACATGTTAGAACCGCCATTCCATTGAAAGATTTGTTTTTGATTAGTCTACCCACAATGAAGCATGTATGGAATCAAGACCCCGGAGTATTTTTCAGCTTTCAAAATTTTGAAGTAATACATGCTGTTGGATGTAAGAATTTGAAGAGTTTATTTCCAGCCTCAGTGGCTAGATGTCTCATGCGATTGGACAATCTTCTGATATTTGATTGTGGATTGGAGGAAATTGTTACAAGGGAAGCAGGAGCTGAACCAATAGCTAGGTTCATGTTCCCTCAAGTAACTCACTTGATTCTTATTGACCTACCGGGACTCAAGTGGTTTTACCAGGAGTGCATACTTCAGAATGGCCAATGTTGAAAGATTTGTTCATGCTTGCATGTAAAAAAGTAGAGATACTTGCTTCTAGACTTTTGTACTTTCAAGAAACACTTCAAGAGAGTCAACAACCCCTTTTCTTGGTTGAAGAGGTAAGAGCCTAAACTAATGTTTTAACATGTCTACATTTTGGTAAAAGTAATATTTCTCCAAATAGACTGAACTTAGTTTTCATTAAGTAACTGCATTTTACTTCCTAGGGAATAATGATAATGATGATGATGGATTACAATATATTAGCCATACAAATATATAGTATTAATTAAAGTTTTTTGAAATTTATTTTGGTTTCTCACCAAAAAAAAAAAAGAAAAAGAAAATTGAAGCTAGAAATCGTTATTGATGATGATGATGGTGTGTGTATGTGCTTCACAAGCCCCTACAACTTCATCAACCCTCAATGCTCTAGCCGGTGAAGAACCATAAAATTACTGGCACTGACGGACCTAGGATTTGATTTGAATGAGGGCAAAATTCAAATATATATATATATATATAAGACCATTCATTTTAGCTAGGTAATTTTCTATTATTTTTTTTTCGAAGTGATCTTCTCAGATAAGAAATGTAACAATAAAAACACTATTACCCTAATTATGGCTTGGCATTTTTTTAATAACTTTTGGAACATGGAACACAAAAAAAGACCACAAAATAAGTTGATCAGGCAAAATTGGACCCAAATCCGAACGAAAAAAATAGTGTATGGATAATAGGAATAACAACTTATTTTAGTCTGATAATTTTTTGATCCGACCCAATTTTGACCCACCCAGTCATCAAGACTTTATAATAAAGGGGAGTACCACACATATAAATCGTGAAAACAAAAATATATCTTCGTTTTTCTAGCCTTGTGTCCACCAACATATATATATATATATATATATGGGAGTACCACACTTGATAAATCGTGAAAACATGAAATAATAATAATAATAATAATCCACAAGAACTGCTCAATGATTATTTAATCCGGAAAACTAATTTTCTTCCAAATAACACATCCTGTAGCATTTGATTCATATAGCATACTATGACAAAAAAAATTTAGACTTGTTCTATTGTTCAATTGAATTCAATCATTGCACTTTAATCTTTATCTTTTTCTTCTTCTTTTTTCTAGATATATTCCAATAACATTTTAGCATCATCCTCCTTCCATCAACTACAAGGACTTCAGAGATGAATTCTGTTTTCGAGTCCCTACGATAAATTCTAGTAATTAACCCAAACAACATGAGGGAATTGAATACTAATTCCTAACTTTTGTTGTTGACTCAGTACCGAATGCATTAAAGGCCTAGATCTCGTTCTAACTTCTAACTAAACGCAAACCCTTAAATCCATAAGAGGTTCCTTGAAACCACCCCAAATAAAGAAAACCTCAATTTTACTCATAGGAAATTCTTATTTTCGTTTTACATATTGCAATCTATTTAAAGGCTCTAGAAAACCTATTTTACAAGTAAGAATATTCTTAAACATCTCATAATTGATACAGTACCATAATATAACTCTAGTTTGATTAGGAAATCTTAAAAACACATTAAATCAAGGAAATATAATCCTAAATCCTAAAATAACGAAAACTACTTGAAATATCAAAATTAACAAATGACAAATTAGAACCCTATATCTTGTCCTACATCAGACCCTCCACTTGAAGTAAACTCAACCTTGAGTTTTCTTCTGAAAATTGAATTCTTCCGTTCCAAATAAAATGATTCTTCGAATACTTGACCGTCTTCGAAACCTGCTCAGAATTATGTTCCACAATTTGTATAACCCAAAATTTCTTTTGTTTACCATTCAATTGATTTCAAATATTAACCAATAAAAGATTGAAGACAAAAATAAAATTTTCTACTCAATAAAATCAATTGATTCACCCTCATATTTGACTCAAGTTAAATCTTCCACAATATTCCAATCATTTTCGCCTCAAGATTTTCATCATTCTCTTCAATCAATTTCAGATTTTCTTCTTTAGCCTCTTCAAGAACTTCTTCCAAAATATCATTTTTGATAGACTATCATTCTTCAAATTTTTGGTCTTTCGATCCTTCAATCTTTGTCAAAACTTGATCTTGCTTGACTTCTTTAATAATAAAAGTATGTTCATAAATTGAATTTTTTTGAGCAACATAACATCCAAATTTTGATCTTTCCACAATGAACTATTATTGAAATTCTTACTACAATCCCCTTCAAATAATTTTGTTTATCTATGAATAGAAATTGTATAAAATAATATCTCATCATAATCACAGGGAAAGAAAAAATTAACTATTAATCATTTCATTCTTGGGCATGAAAAATTTTTAGGCTTACCTCTTCTCATTCTGGAGTACCCTTCATCATTCCACCAATCTGTTGCATCACTTTCAAGCTTGCTTGATACAAGTAGCACCTTGAAATCTTTAGGGATCTTTGCGTAAGAAAAGTAATTTTCAAGATCCAAGATCTAATCTATGAAGCCTTCTTTGTATGGTATGCCATCAAAGCATGGAATTTATATCTTTAAAATTAAGAACATGTCATTTGATAATTCGGTTAACAAAAGGCTCTCAAGCAACTTCTCCAGTGCGATTTTTGTCAACTCTTTGTTCACACTTGGCGTTGTGTCTCAATCCGACAAGCTGTTCCCTAATCTCGTTCATTTGTTGCCTTTGTTCCTTTATTGCTGCCCAAATAGCATCTTTCCCACTACCTCTACCATTAGGGCCTTCAACTCCATCTCCATTAGCAACCATTAAACCAAGCAAAACCTCGCTCTGATAGTCCCATACCACTTGACAAAGTATGGAACGCATGAAAGGACTAGATAATTAATCTCCTTTTAGTTAAACGCAAACCCTTAAATTCATAATTAAGAACTCCTTGAACCCACAAGGAAGAAGTCTTGAATCCACCATAAATAAAGAAAACCTTAATTTTATTGATAGCAACCATATATTTTTGTTTTACATATTAATTGCAAGCCTATGTAAAGGCTCTAGAAAACCTATTTTCCAAGTAAGAATATACCTAAACACATCCTAATTTAAAAAGTATCATAATAGAACTCTAAATTGATTAGGAAAGTCTTAAAAACACCTAAAATCAAGTAAATATAATCCTAAATCTTAAAAGAATGAAAATTACATGCAATATAAAAAATTTAACAAATGACAAAAATAAACCCCTATATTTTGTCCTACATAAGTTGTTTCATGCTTTGATTTCTTTATAGGATGCATTCCCCAACTTGGAGACTCTGAGGTTGGTTTATAATCAATCCCTGAAGGAGATATGGCATGGCGAGCTTTTGGAAGAGTGCTTTTGCAAATTAAAAGTTGTTGAGGTGATCGACAATAACAAAAGTGTTTCTCTATCTTCTTTTCAAAAAAACTCACTAAGTCTGGAGAAATTTGTTGTGCGGGATAATTTTTTGGAAGAACTATTCCCATATGAAGATATTCTTCATCCGGAAAAACATGCTAGGATACTCACACAACTCAGAGAATTAGAGTTGTCCCAGCTACCTATGTTGACACATTTGTGGAAAGAAGAAACTCAATCAAGCCCAATTTTGCAAAATTTGGAAGCTTTGGAAGTGTCACAATGTGGCAAATTGAAACTTTTAGTGCCATCATCGGTGTCTTTCCAAAATTTGACAACTCTGGAAATATCGAAGTGTCACGGATTGATTAATTTAGTTACAGTTTCAACAGCTAAAAGTCTGGTGCAACTCAAAAAATTGAGTGTAAGTGAATGCAAAAGGATAACAGAAATTGTAGCAAGGGAGGGAGTTGAAGTAAATGAGATGATTAATTTCAATAAATTGACATCTTTAAAACTTGAGTACTTACCAAACCTCACAATCTTTTGCTCGGGAAATTACTCCTTCGTGTTCCCGTGTTTAGAAGAAGTTATTGTGAGACAATGCCCCGAGATGAAGATTTTCTCTCATCGAGTGTTAAGCACACCAAAGCTAGAAAGGGTACAAACAACAAACGAAGATGAGTGGCATGGGAAGATTGACCTGAATACCACCTTACATCGGCATTGGGAACATACTATGACTTGATGCAATTTGTGCTGAGAAATGGTACGTATATTTTTCCTCAAATCTCTTAATTTCCCACACCAAATGTGATTTAATTTTGTAATGCATTAACGCATAAACGAGAAATGGTACGTATATTCTTCACTCACAAACTATATACTGTCTCAATGGGCACTGAGTTATAGAATATATTTTCCATTTTATGTAATAGTAAAATCCTCATAAGTCACACTCATTTCTCGCATTATACATGCTATTATGTGCAGATGCATGGTAAACAACCCAAATGAAGTTTTAAATTTGAAGATTTCTTGATTTTTGTCAATGGTTATAATGATTGATGCTTTTATCTTTAATATGTCGTTTTTAGTCACGGAACGTTTAGAGCTCTGAAGGAGATGAAGATCATCCTTAATCTACAACAGCTGGAACGTGACTTTTCTATATACATATATATAGTTTGTGAGTGAGGATGTTTCTATCTCCTGAAGTCAGTTGGTCAAAGGGCGATTCATCCCCATGGCTAGTAAAATAAACAAGGTTCACCCACAGTTGTTTGTTCTGCTATTGCTTCTTCATTTCTTTGTTTTGCTAAGTTTGAAAAATGTAAAAAGTAGTATAATGTTTGTTTGATGAATTCATCTTTAAAGTGTTGTGAACCGTCTTTTCCTTGGAGGTAGAAAGACGATATGACTATCTTTATGAAGTTCTGCACATGTTTAATTTGTTTATCGTTAACTGTTATAGTAATGAAGTGTTTGACCATTTCTAATATGTTTTCTTGCTTATTCTGCACATATGTTATATATAGTTATATACTAATTGCATACCCGATACACGAAATATGTAATTACTTTACCGTATAGAGTTCTTATGATATTCTATCGTAAAGTTGGAGTTTGTTTTGAAAAACATTATTTTAAATTAATGTTAATAGATTGATGAAGTGGCTTAATCTTAGCCTTTTCTTTTAAAGGAGAAAGTAGGATTTAAAGAATTCTACAGGATTTTGATCTTTAATTTTTTATATGAATTTAATTTATAATCGGTTTACTCGATGCTATTATAAGTGATACAACATTTTCATATCTTATTCTACTCTGGTCAATATTTACTTATGTTAAAAATATAAATCATTTTCTAAATTTAATAACAGATAATTTTTTTTTTTTTTTTTCTTTTGAGAATGATAAATAAAATATGTAAATGTCAAATATTCATATTTTCTGCATTAGTACCATAAATGTAAATGTTTCCCATACAACAAAGAGGAAAAAAAAAAAAAAAAATCAACATGTAAATCATTTTAACTGAAAATAAAAATATGTCAAAATTATTAGAGCATTAAAAGGGAGTCATTCACATTCTATACATTTAATTTGGAATTTTAAAGTCATTATTATTTTGCAATAAAATTAAGATACTTGATTCATATTTTTATTTTTCGAATATTTAAATGTTCAACTACTAATTAGGAATGCTCCCTCCATATTTAAATTCTCCATTTAATGCAATTATTCTAACCGGAAAAAATAAAATATCTAATTATCAACATTTACTCCACACCTATTTTTCCTCTTTGCAAACAGGTTAAGCTTTTCAAATATCTTTTTTTTTTTTTTTTAGAATCGTTCTTCAAATATCTAAATGATTTATGTCTAATTAGAATACTCCATTCATATTTTAATTCTTCAAATATTTAAATGCCCTATGTCTAAATAGGGAGAAATTATCACTTGGGTATTTGGCCTAGTGGTAATCTCTCTCCCTAAAAAACTCCACTCCTTTATGAAGGAGTGGATTCGATCCCTAAGATCTTCAAAATATACATGTGTATGAGTTTAGATTAGAATTTCTATAATTAAAAAAAAAAAAAAAAAATAGGGAGAAATTATTCAGTTCACCAGGTGAACAAGCCTAATGGTCCACCCATTTTAATTTAACTAGTCACAAACCTGTGCGATGCATAGGAAAATTATTGAAAATAAAATCTAAATTAATTTTGATTCCTTTTACTTTTTGTTTTTTTTGGTAATTCAAAATGCTGTAGGCAAGATCGATAAAGAGATTTTACGAATCGGATTTAGGATAAATCCTACTTTTTTGTTTTAAAAAATAACTAAGAAAGTATTTAGCATAGGATAATTAAAATTTAATATAATGTAATTTTTCTTTTGGCATAAGTTGAATATAGTCCAATTTTTACAAAACACGATTCATATTTATATTTCCCATATGGATCATGTTTCCATCCAAAAATAAAATAAAGAATACTTAAAATAAAAAAAGGACAAATAAATACATGGACACATGATTATATGATCAAACCTAAAAAAATTTCATAACTCATTTCAAGTTCATATGGTTTCATTATAACAAATCCATCTATCTTTCTCAATTTTCAGCAACAAAATTAAACGAAATACATAAGAAAAAAATGAACTCTAAAAATCTTGATGAAAATTGATAATTATGATTATTATTAAAAGATATTTATATTGTGTTTATATATAGAATATATTTCAGTATTAGATATTAATTATGATTGTGTTTTATATATGGAATAATATATTCTTATATTAAAAAAAATATAATGTGTCAAAATTCTAATGGAAGGTTTAATAATAGAATAAAATTTTAATTTAGTTAGAAAATATATATTAAAATAATGAGGTATAAAATTGTGAGATTTCAAAAACTTATGTGGCGTAACATGATGAGGTCAACCAAAAGTCAAAAAGTTTCGGTTTTACATTATAATATAGATGACTCAGCTATGCATTAAATAACAAACAAAAGTGAAAGACCAAAATATCCTCACCTTGCACCTCCAGCTCCTCCCTCATAGCCATACAACCAAAATCTCCATTTCCACCTTCATCGATCAAAGCAAAACAATGGGAGTGAAACTTAACCCATAGTGGTTCACTTGATACAAACATATTTAATAAAGAATGGTTGAAACAATATTTTACATACCAAAGAGCACAATCGTACCCACTAGTAACATAAATTTGATTTTAATTTTGAAACAGTATAATAACAAAAATGAAGAAATCCACTCTCGGTTGGCAATAAAACCAGCAGAGGGTTGAACCGTTGTTTCCTCCCCATCCCACAAGCATAACCCTACTAGATATGAATGAAAATCAAAATGATATGGCTGACCGAGAAAAATAGGTAAAAAACCAATCTTGAAAATGGCTTTTCTTTTT
>BKZX01020625.1:0-17650 GCA_014362285.1 Fagus crenata
AAATATTCATTCAAGAAATAATCAATTGGAATTGTAATCCTAGAATAAAATAAATTTTGATTGAGAAGTCAATCACTTAACAAGTAAGTCCTCTCTTGGTGGATTCAGTACACTAAATCACAATTATTATGATTGGAAGGGAGAAAGTTGAAGGGAGCTTAAAATGTTGCAAGACAAAGTCTCGTAGTCCCCTTCAAGGAAAATGCTCATATTGATTGCATTGTTTTGATATTCTATAATGTTTTGGAGTGAAATTTGGTTGTCCCATCTCCCATGTCCCATAAGGTCAATTTTTCTCGCGAGTGCTATACGTTCTCAAGTTACATCTATCACTTGGGTACTTTATTATGTGAGCTTTTGGTTTTTCTATGCTTAAAATTCTACCACACCATTAATTCGTCAACCATTGGGGACCATATCACCTAAGGTGACTGACTTTAAAGTCACAAACATGGGACCTCCCTTTTGTGGGCTCTTAGGTTTATTTGTCTTATATATGATATATCAATTAAGGCCAACGTATTTTAGAGAGAAAGTTTCTTTGATCATGACTTGTATAGAAAATTCAAGGATCATTAAAAAGGAATAGGTCCTACCCTAACTTAAGTCTTGGGGTATTATAATAGTGATTGTTTTGTGTTTTAGAATATTTATGTTGGTTCGAGCAATAAATTTTATTTCTTTTTAGATAGTCTTCGTTGGAGTTTAGTTAGATCTTACTTTAAAATGTTAAAAAAAAAAAAAAAAATCTTAATGATATTGTATGCAAATATTGATTCAATAGCTTTAAAGGTGAATTTTGATCAACTGATTTTCAGGCTAAGTTTTAGTTTATGGATTTCACTGTATTGAAAACCCAAAAGAATAGTTGGTGGTACGAATATCAGAATTCAAGTTTCAATTTTATTAGCCAAAATTTTGGTTATTAAAATTACTCTTTTATGAAAATGTCATGGATGCGGAACAAAATTTCGATGTTAAACAGTATTTTATCATGAGCACAAAGTTAATTTTAAAGGTTTAGGAATGTGCAAGTGTCAAAATCTTACCAAAAAAAAAAAATGGAGACATTGAATTTCTTATGTCTATATCTTGGAAGTCTTCCTTGTGCTGAGCACAAATATCTCACAAAAATCTTAATAGGACAATGGACACCCTGCAAATATTATCATTTCCTCCTCCAAGATTTTCGTATTTATTAGAACCTCTTTTGGGGAAATTTAGACTCCACTAACTGATACAGATTTTTAAAATGATTTGTGAAATACTCACCAATGGGCTCTTTGCCATACAACAAGTCTCTATTATCTAGTTTGATTTCATTTATTCTATTGTTTCTTCTTCTAATAACAATGGAAAGATGGAAAAACTTTAAACACACATAATGAGTTGAGCTTTGAAATGCAGGAGTACAATATTAATTTTTTTTTTCAAGTAAATCAAAATTTTATGAATGTGCAAGTGTCAAAATCAAAATCAAAAGAAAAAAAAAAAAAAAAAAAAATTGGAGACATTGATTTTCTTATTAGTGTCTTATCTCTTGGAAGTCTTCCTCGTGCTTAGCACAACTTTCTCAAAAAAGAATCAAAAGATCTTACTAGGACCAGAATCTTGTCTAATCAATGCTTGTGTGAAAAAATCAACATTCATTTAATGTTCAATTTTGTCAGCCTTAGATTGATTTGTCTGGATATCAATTTTCTTCCTTGCCAAAAGTTCAACTTATTTTAGATGGAAATTTTAATGATTTATTAAAAATTCAAGGATCATTAAAACGGTAGGTGCCTCTCTGACTCAAGTGGCTAGGTATTATTGCCATGATTGTTTAGAGTTTTGAATTTTTTTTTTTTTTTTTTTTTTTGTTGGTGGGAGGAATAAATTTTGTGCTAGTATTACTTGATTCATACTTTTTTTTAGGGGAAGAACTTGATTCATACTAAAACAAGAGTGATTACAAAATGAGAAACCTTCCCTGCTTTCAAAATACTCCTCCATATATAAGACGCATATTATAGAAATTAAAATCCTCACGAAAGACTTTAGTTGAAATGAATATGTCTAATAATTCATTGAATTTATGCTCATAGTTTAAAAGGGCCAATTGCCTCTCCTGGCCCTGCCAAATCCCCCATCCCCTGTCTTTTATGCTTTAAATTAATTTTTTGTTTTGTGCTCTTAGTTTCTAATTTTTTTCTTTTTATCTCTCTTTCATATTTTATCAGTGTTTATTAAGGTTTAAAGTATAACAGAAAACAATGATTTTTTGCATTTGATCATTAAAATTAAAACACTTGACAATAATTTTTTGTTCTTTAAAAAAAAACAAAAAAAAATCATGCCACCAATATGAACTATCGATGAAACATCAAATTCCACTCATTTGAAAGTTCCAATTAGATAAATTAATAGCATAATCAATTGAATTTAATTGGTCGATTAGGAAGAAAATAATCAAAACTAAACACCGATGATGGTGTGTATAGTAATGTAGTCCGAATGTGTGTAATTTTCATTTCAAGACTCTAATTTGAAGAGCTGTCCGAAACTTTCAGGGAGAGTTCCGTTAAACTGCCATAAATAATTAATTGGAATTGTAATCCTAGAATTAAATAAATTTTAATTGAGAAGTCAATCACTTAACAAGTAACAGGTCCTCTCTTGATAATTGCATTGCACTAATTCATAATTATTGAGATTGGAAGGGAGATAGTTGAAGGAAAGCTCAAAGTGTTGCAAGACAAAGTCTCATCGTAGTCCCCTTCAAACAAAATTGGGACCTCCAAGGAAATTACTCATATAGACTCCATTGTTTTGATATTCCCATGTCCCACTATGACCCCGATTTTTAGGAGGCAAGAAGATCCATTTTCTTGCCTGTGCTATACGTTCTCAAATGATATCTATCACTTGGGTATTTGCAATGTAATTTCCATGGCATGACAACTGACAACTGAGTCATATACGAACAAGGATGAGATGAAGAGGTCCATTTTCTAGTCCCCACAACATTGAAAGGCAGTCCCCACTCTTCCACGATATTTTTGACTAATAATCCTTAGCAATTCACAATAATCTGCTACTTTACACTATGGCTAGAGGTCCATTTGCTATGTAGAGTTTCAGTTGTAAAGCTTTTGTGAAGAAAAAGTTTTAATTGAAAAGACCATTAACATATAGTGCATTTGGCAAATTACACTTATAAAATTGTTTTGAAATTGTTACTTCCTTTAGGTGATCCACCCATTACATGTGAAATAGAGAGAGTCCATTTTATGTTTAAGATTTTATTTTCTGTATCAAACAATATACAAAATGTCACGTCATTTAAAATTTTATAATGACTTCATATTAGATATACTTTTACATTTATAATATTTAATCTAAACTATGAAATCGAACTATTTTAAATAAAATGATCATTTTCAATTGATAACCAAATTGATAATGAGCTTTTAGATTTGTGTGAAACGGCACATAAAAAACCTTGGCTTAAATACACTCTTAGTCCCTAAAGTTTGCTCAGTGAGCGTTATTGGTCCCTGAAATTTGAAATGAGCGGTATTAGCTCCTAAAGTTTAAAAATGAGCGTTATTGGTCCCTCGATCGAATTCCGTTAGTTAGTTTACTTACATGGCTAACGGAAAAATGATTTGTCATTTTTTAATATTACGTGGCATAAAAAAAAAATTATAATTAAAAATTACAACTAAGCAAACCCAACCCATTGAGTAAACTCATCAGTCATCACCATTTGAAACACTCCCCTTTCCGGCGCAGCACCCAACCTCTGATTCTTCATTTCCAGCTCCACCCACCCACATTTATCATCATTTTTTTTTTTTTGAAACAAAAGGCAATGATACGGAGAATAGAGGAGGACAAACTTGAAAAAAAAAAAAAAACAATCACCAAAGTCTTTGATTATAATATGTATTTCATTTCGTTTGCATTTAGAATCAAATTTGTTTAGTGCGTTGAGGACCTAGAAAGGATTCACAGTTTGACTGCGTTTTTTTTAGTGCGTGTTTGTTTCTTATATTATTAACACTGCTATGAAATCGGATCGATAAACATATTAGTGGTCGCTCCGATAAGGGTGCAGAAATGGAACAAAAAGTTGGGGTTTTATTGGATCAATGAAGGTTGTAGGCGGTGGCATGAGACAATTGAGGAGGAGCCTTAGTCTCGACTGCCTTGCATAGCGGCTTGAGAGGAGCAGATCTGAGAGGGAAAGTGACGCGGGTTCAATATGATTTGTGGCCGTAACTGATGAGTCCCGGCATCGATATGGTGCAGTGGTGTTGATGGATGTTTTAAGGATCCGGTGATGGTGAAGGCAACGTGAATGTAAGGAGGATGCTGGAAAAGTTGAGCCTAACTCAACTGAGGCTGCCCAGTCGTGTAGTAAGTTTTGGCATATTAAGGTTGTGCTAGTGGCGGCGCTGGAAATGGAGAATAGGAGGTTGGTGTTTCGCCGTAAAGGGGAGTGTTTCTCAAATGGTGATGGTTCACTAAATGGGTCGGGTATGGATGGATGGATATGTTTAGCTGTCAATTATAATTATAATTTTTTATACGAAGTAATATTAAAAAATGACATATCATCTTTCCGTTAACCATGTAAGTAAACTAACTAACGGAATTGGATGGAGGGACCAATAGCTCTCATTTTTTAAACTTCAGGGACTAATACTGCTCATTTCAAACTTTAGGGACCAATAGTGCTCATTGAGCAAACTTTAAGGACCTACAGTGTATTTAAGCCAAAAAACTTTTATATTTTCATATTTGAATCCAATTAATGATCTAATACTTATTAATTATTATTATATCTCGCTCTCAAAATTGGTGGGCATTTGAGTAACTTTTAAAAAATAAATATAAACATTTATGTCAATTTATTTATTTATTTTCTGTTAAAAGCTGGCATTTGAGTAACTTTCATGCTAACACTGAAATTTCAACTTTCAACTTTAACTTTTATTTTTTATTTATTTATTTATTTTTTTAAGGACCTTTAACTCTTTTTCTCCTCCCTTACCGTACTACCAGACATCCAGTAGAAAATAGAAATGGTGTATCTAATCCAGCTTTGGAATGCAAAGCACAGTATTATGAATTTGATCTTCTAAGTAATTCAAAAGTTTATGAATGTAAAAGTATCAAAATCTAAAGTGTTGTTACTAGGACTAATTCCTTCCCTTGCATATTAACATTAAATACACGCAATAGTTTTTTACTCCATATGATACTATATTGTGGAAAGTGTCATTTAAGTCAAGTCAAAACACATGAGGCCTTGATCTTGGATCTTTACCAATCAAAATTTGTGAAGAATTCAACATTCATTTTATGGAAAAAGAGATTTTGAAATTTCTTTCCGTATACACTGGGTTTGTTCGCTAATGTTGTGAAACTTCTTATTTCTTTAGCTAGCTACTACATTTGACAATAACATTTTGCTCTTTTCTTAAAATCATGCCACCAATATGAACTATTGATTGAAACATCAAATTCCACCCATTTTAAAGTTCCAATTAAATATATTAATAGCATAATCAATTTAATCCAATTGGTCGATTAGGAAGAAAATAATCAAAACAAAACACCAATGGTGGTGTGTATGGAAATGTGGCCTGAATGTGTGTAATTTTCATTTCGAGATACTCAGGACCAATTTTACACTGCCTTTCCTAACACAATCTGTTTGTCAAAAAATATTCATTCAAGAAATAATCAATTGGAATTTTAATCCTAGAATAAAATAAATTTTGATTGAGAAGTCAATCACTTAACAAGTAAGTCCTCTCTTGGTGGATTCAGTACACTAAATCACAATTATTAAGATTGGAAGGGAGAAAGTTGAAGGAAGCTTAAAGTGTTGCAAGACAAAGTCTCGTAGTCCCCTTCAAGGAAAATACTCATATTGACTGCATTGTTTTGATATTCTATAATGTTTTGGAGTGAAATTTGGTTGTCCCATCTCCCATGTCCCATAAGGTCAATTTTTCTCGCGAGTGCTATATGTTCTCAAGTGACATCTATCACTTGGGTACTTTATTATGTGAGCTTTTGGTTTTTTTATGCTTAAAATTCTACCACACCATAAAGGCATGAAGCATTGAGGACCATATCACCCTTGTGACTAACTTTAAAGTCTTGTACATGGGACCTCCCTTTTGAGGGCTCTTAGGTTTATTTGTCTTATATATGATGTATCAATTAAGGCCAACGTATTTTAGAGGGAAAGTTTCCTTGATCATGACTTGTATAGAAAATTCAAGGTTCATTAAAAAGGAATAGGTCCCACCCTGACTTAAGCCTTGGGGTATTATAACTTAGGACCAATTTTAACTGCCTCTCATATACAATCCGCCTGTCAGAAAATGTTTTCAAGAAATACTTAATTGGAATTGTAATCTTTGAATAAAATAAATTTTAATTGAGAAGTCAATCACTTAACAAGTAACAAGTCCTCTCTTGATAATTGCATTGCACTAAATCACAATTATTGAGATTGAAAGGGAGAAAGTTGAAGGAAGCTTAAAGTGTTGCAAGGCAAAGTCTCCTCTTAGTCCCCTTCAAACAAAATTGGGACCTCCAAGGAAATTACTCATATAGACTCCATTGTTTTGATATTCCCATGTCCCACTATGACCCCGATTTATAGGAGGGAAGAAGGTCCATTTTCTTGTCTGTGCTATACGTTCTGAAGTGACATCTATCACTTGGGTATTTGCAATGTAATTTCCATGGCGTGACAACTGACAAATGAGTTATATACGAACAAGGATGAGATGAAGAGGTCCATTTTCTAGTCCCCATAACACTGAAAGGTAGTCCCCACTCTTCCACGATATTTATTACTAATAATCCTTAGCAACTCACAATAGCAACTCACAATATTTTAGTATATTGTTTTTTGCTAACTAATCTGCTACTTTACACTATGGCTAGAGATCCATTTGCTATGTAAAGTTTCAGTTTTAAAGCTTTTGTGAAGAAAAAGTTTTAACTGAAAAGAGTTTTAATGGAAACGACCATTAACATATAGTGCATTTGGCAAATTACACTTATAAAAATGTTTTGAAATTGTTACTTTCTTTTGGTGATCCACTCATTACATGTGAAATAGAGAAAGTCCATTTTATGCTTAAGATTTTATTTTCAGTATCAAGCAATATACAATATGTCACGTCATTTAAAATTTTATAATAATTTCATATTAGATATACCTTTAGATTTATAATATTTAATCTAAACTATGAAATCGATCTATTTCAAATAAAATGATCATTTTCATTTGATAACTAAATGATAATGAGCTTTTAGATTTGTGTGAAACGACAAAAGAGGACATAAAAAAACTTTTATATTTTCATATTTGAATCCAATTAATGATCTAAGACTTATTTAATTATTATTATATATCTCTCTCAAAATGGGTGGGCATTTGAGTAACTTTTAAAAAATAAATATAAACATTTATGTCAATTTATTTATTTTCTATTAAAACCTGGCATTTGAGTAACTTTAATGCTAACACTCAAATTTCAACTTTAACTTCTTCTTTTTTTTTGGTTGAGGAAAAAGAACTTCATTCAAATTGGATAAAACAGGATTACAATACCATCAAAAAGAGAAACACATCAAGCTGGTGGATTTGGAATTTCTAACTCTTGAGATTTCTATATCGTTTTTATTCAAAAAAAAAAACTCTGGAAATTTCAACGTTAACTTAAAGCTGATTTTTTTTTTTTTTTTAAAGGACATTTAACTCTTTTTCTCCTCTCTTACCGTATTACCAGACATCCACTAGAAAATAGAAATGGTGTATCTAAAGGGTCACAAATTGTGAAAACATCTAGCATCCTCTCTAATCCAGTTTCATGCTCTTCCTTAAATTCTTCTTGTTCTTGTTCTTCTTTTTCTTCTTTATTTTATTTTTTTTAAGTAAGAGAAATTTTACTAAGCCATATGTGTCACCTAATTTAAAAACATTGATTAATGCAAATCAAAGACTTAACACATTATATTTATATATGGAAAAAGGTTGATTAAACAGATAATTTTAATCGATAATGATCTTTAGAACAGAATCCATTGCAGAATAGGCCACTAGTGGTGAATTAACCCAATTTTAACCTTCCCGCAAACAACCAAGTTATCTTTAGCAAAAAAGAGTTTGCAGTTAGAAATGATCAACTAAATTCAATTGGTCCATCAGGACGAAATGATCAAAACAAAACACCAATGGTGTCATGTGTAGAAATGTGGTCCGGGAAAACCCTAAACCGAGGACAGGTTTTTGGTGTTAGCTCACCCTCGCGGATAGCCCGCATGCCACAAGTTAAGTTTGGAACATGAACACAAGCCCTTAAGGTATAAATATAACACCACTAAGGCTTTCGTTCGAGTCGTATCTGTGGAACTTACGCTTACCCTACGATCCATGCCAAAAGTATTAGTAGCCTTTTTTATTTCCACTAATCTGCTGCTTTTGCTAGCCGTACACTTTGTCTAGAAATTTTACTGAACGTGTAAGGCTCAAAATTCATGAACTTTGTGACAATGCAACTTATCATATATTCATAATAAGAATGGATTAGAAACACTGATTTTTCTGTGTTGGTATAGTAAAAAATCTATGATAGCATGCTAGAACAACTTGAGGAAGATAAATCATAAAATTGACAAGTCCAATCTTGCTGTATGACCCATTAACTAAGAGATAAACCCAACGTACATCATGTAGGATGAATCACTAATTCATATGTTTCCCTGATAAACATTGAATTTACAATTGAAAAAAAATAAATAAAAATTCCCCAAACCAATCCCACAGAACGTTAGTGTTTCAAGAAATTGCTCTTCACGGACCCCCTCGATCAGTCCAATTGCAAAGGTCAACATTTACAAAATTCCGAATGTTAGACCCACCCTGTTTTGCTCTGTTCTGTTCAGTAACAGAGTAAACTATTTGATATCATTAAGGTTTAAGGTTTTCACTTCCATGAACGAATTTCCATCGATAGCATAGGCAACATGAACTGGCGGCTGAAATTTGTTGTAATCTACATCTTTTGAATTTGTTACAAAGAGCCTCTTTAGTTTGCACTTTGCACAAACTTGTTGTCTTTCATTGAGACTTTACAAAGTGGTCACTAAGATTCTAAAGAGAAAGTGGGCATCATTGCAAGGTCTAATAATTGCTTATCTGATTAAAGACATTATCTTTGTTAGAATGTAATTAATGAAACATGACACTCATTAGGTCTATAGAAGTGAGAAAAAAATTATGCATCTAATAGCTAAATAAATCGGTCATTCACTCATTTTACAATATCAACACTTTTCTTTTTTAATATTTTGTGGTTGATTGCATAATTTTGATTTACTTTTTGTCGGCTTTACATGTTTGGTTCCAAGCTATCGTAAAAAGGTCATAATGTGTTTAATAGAATTCCTTATAACATGTTAATTCTTACAATGTTATTCTTATTCTTGCACTTACGGCTACTTCAATTTTATCATGATCAGCACCACCCACATCTGATATTCAATATCAATGCATCTCATATAGTTTCATAAAGTCATTAAATTTAACCATTATATGAGTTAAACAAAACATCAAATTTAGTATTCTTTCTTGAATCAATTTAAAGATACATAATTAATCTTTGTGCTTAAGATTTAATCAAGTTCCTACAGCTATGTTTGTTAATTTCTATAAGAGATTGTAATTTGACATTGGCATGTGTGGTGTGGTGAGTGTGGGCAGAGATATTGGGGTATGGATGGTGGTGTGGTCCGTGTGGAAATGTCTATGTATGAAAAGTGTGAAAAAGACCAATGAAAAGGGCTGGGGGGGCCTCAATGCTACAAATCCAGTGATCCACTGACTTCGTAGAGAGGTAATGACTAATGAGGCCAACAACAACTGTGTCAGGGTTGGACTTGGTGTGTGGTGCGAGGGTGAGTGTGAAGGAAAAAATTCATTTTGTTGGAATAAATTTGCTTCACTATTGTTGCTAAATTGCCTAATCCAACACTGTTAAAAGTCTCTATTCATATTCTAAGAATTTCAATAGGCTTTTGTCTATTCAGACTTCTTAGGTGTGTTTAGTTCAAATGAGCAAGCCAGATTTAATATGGGAAATGCAATATACACATAAAATGTTTGTAAATTTAATCAAGCAATACATCGAAGGCTTTCTTCAGGTTCTCTTTCTTTGAGTCTATGAATTTCAGAGCTGCTGAGATTGTCTTCAGCGTTGCCATGATTAGCAACAAAATTGGGTTTTGGGGACAATGGGATTCACGGTTTCTGATTGAAGAATAGGTTTTAAGACTAGTGATTGTTTGTTTTAACGAATGTGATGAAGTTTGCGCTGTTCCAGAGAAATCGTGTTTTTAGATAGCGGCTTTATGTTGAGTAGATATGTGTGGAGGTTTTTTATTTTATTTTTTATATTTAAATATACATTTCCAACTTAATATTTCATCCATTTTTCAATTTCCCTAAATTTTCGATCATAACAATTTATCTTCAATTAAACAAAATAAACCAAATTGGATGCCCAATCCTTTAAATCTAAATTAAGCTTAAATTGAATGGAAAATTCAGCTATGTACAAGAACAGTTAGTACATTTTCTTAGGATTTATTTTTTTCAATGAAAACTATTGTTATAGTTGAAGGTTCAAGAATGTTAAAAAATGAGTGAAAAGATTAGAGTGAAAAAGCTTTGGGCGTTTTGTTTTTTTAGGGTGGACTATGGGTGCAGATTTGTGTTTTGAAAGGCTCGGCCTTTTAAGGCGTTTTTGAAACGCAGAAATGGAAATCAGTTTTAAAATGTACAACAAGCCCAGCAGAGCCCAAATGTTTTTAACAGGCCTATGTCATTTCCAATTAGAAGTTAGCCTCCCAAGACCAAAACAAGAAAGAAGGGAAGTAAAAGCCTTTACAAGGCCTAGCAAGAAAGAACTTCCTACACTTGTCTTTACCCAAAAAGAAAAAAGAAAAATATGAAGAACTTCACACACGTAGGTAACTGTAAATGCCAGCTACTCTGATTAGTAACAATCACAACTATATTGTGGTTGGTTATGATTGGAATATGATAGAAGCAATGTCTTTTTTGGGTCATGATGTTACTCTAATTATAACTTATCATTTATAAATTTAATAAGCTGTGAAAATATGGGACTAACTTTTATGATTGGAATATAATAGAAGTAGTGACTTTTATCTTTGCTTCCATGAATTTCCAACACAAAAATGTAGGTCTTCCTCTCATTAAGCAAATGATCAAAATTTCCTCCCTCTCCCTATTCCAATATTCGATCTCTCGTTTATTGCACATATTATGCGAATTATTTATGATGATTAGTTTGCTCTCACCCCCTCCGTATATCACATTGATATGGCAAGAATAAAAGAGCACTTCTACCTACCATAGATTGTTGGTGTGGTTAATTCTTGGACTTGACATCTTAGACGTGCCTCACATTTTTTTATTTCTTACTTACTTCTCACCTTCCCATATATGCTTGAAAGCTTAATTATTTTTAGGAAGAATACTCATTGAGTCATTTCTCACCAATTTTTTTTTTTTTTTTTACTTCCTTTACTCAATACATTATTTTCTTGCCTAAAAGGAAACAAAACCGTAACGGCTAACATGTGACACATTGGTGCGAGTGCCAAACTTGACTACTCCAAGGGACACAGGTTTAAGTATTGACTTAGAGCATTAGCATCCAGTTGTTTAAAATAGATAAAAAGTTAAAATAGAGAGTCCTGTTCACAAAATAACACAAAATAACAACAATATAGCACGTGTAGTTGTGAGTTGTTAGATTGTGTTTGATTTATTTCTATTTTAAATTTTAGTTATTTTATAAGGAAAAAAAAAAAAAAATACATGTGCTGAGTTGTAACTGGTAGAATATAAAATAGAATACAAGAAGTATGATAGAAGATTTGTATTCCAGACAATTTTGTCAGACCATCATGACTGCAGTTTGGGCATCCAAGAGACTATCCGTTTTAAGTTTGATTGGAAATTTGCAATCATATCAATGATATCATGAGTACATTACTATTTTATATATTTTTTTTATAATTATTATTATTATTTTTTTCACTTTATCTCAAAGCAAAGCAAAGGTATACAGGTATGCAGCCCAACTGTATCCAGGTTATGCCTTGTAGGGTTAGATAAGATACCTCTCTACAGGACTTTGATACCCCATTTGGGCAACATCAAGTGGGTGCTTTGTTTACTTAGCACATGGGCTAGGCATGGAATGTCAAAGTTGGAATACATAGATGTTCATAGAGTCATACTAATCAATTAATTGACTCGATGGTATTCTTTGTACATCTCTCACATCTTGTGGGATCCATATATTTGTGAAACTCATATATTGTGAAAGACGAGTATGAGACAATTCTTCTTAATTTCGAAGGTGAGAAAAAAATGAAGGCGGCAGAAATGACAATTCCAAAATACTATGGAATAATACACACATGATGTCATTTGTCTTGGGAGAACTATAATAAATCATGGAAAATGACATTCAAAGGATTATCATGACCAGGTCGATCGGTAAGAACGGGCTACGTTGACTTAGCCGACTTTATACAGTTATACTTTGTTAACTTGTTTTTCTTTCTTTAAGCTCCAATAGGCATAAGCAAAGGAATTAAAAAACGATAATATTATATGAGCATGTTTTCCTCATTATATTATACCAACCTCTTGGCGTGCACCAACGTGTTATAGACTTTTGGATCCAAAATAAAATAAAATATAAGTTATTTTGCTTAGTTATTAATTTATTATATATCACGGCTATTAACTACCTATATTTGTAGTTATAGATAGTTCATTTTTTTATTTAAAATAAAAAATAAAAAATCTATTCACCACCACTCTTATTTTTTACTTCTATTATTTAAGTTTTTTTAACCTGTTTTTACTTTGAAAATTTTAATAATATCATATTATTTACTTTAATTCTAATACTTTAACTTGATCTATTTGATAAGGATTTTTGTTTTTGACGAATTAAAAGATGATACCCATCAAATTCTAAGGCCTAGTCAAATTCAGTTTCCATTCAATTTGACCCAAAGTTGAAAGAAAAATCTTCTTAAATGTCTTTCATGTGATATTATATTGAAGATTTTGGTTGTAATATTCGTCCGCAGCTCAATTAAGAGGTTTCAAAGTCGGAATGCAATGTGATCATGCTTTCCAACATTAATGGCAAATCAAGATGAATGTGTACTATGTTTGTGTTCAAAAAAATTGGAATTACCTTATAAGATGGTTAATTTGAAAGATCAAAGATATGACTCACGCTACTCTTACGTGATTAAACTCATTTTGCTTCCTCAACTTCACGGGAGATGTACTAAAAATTTTGATTCGGATCTTCTATAGGGGCAAGCTAAATAATAATGTTTTGTTTTGTTTTGTATGTTTTTTTTTTTTTTTCCTTACATGCCTTACAACAATTAGGAGAAAAGAATTTGTACCGTCTTGACGATTTCTCAATTTCTTTTATTTACTTTTGAATGGTATGAAATGTCTAATATATGTTATAAACGAAAATAGTTGAATAAGATGACACACCAATTGACTCCTACCTAAAAAAGAAAAAGAAAATCTCTTATGGGGCTAAATTGCTGCTCAATTTTGGCTATTCTGTTCTTTTAATATTATTGAGACGTAAAAGATCTACAAAATGCATGGAAACAGTGGTGATTTCACATGCTTCACATGAATAGCATGCTTATGAGGGCAGGCAATAGCCAACTTGGACCAATCACATGTTCCCTCATGCGTTCATATAATTCCATGCAAAGCCTAAGCTAAGATCACAAGATAACAAAAAACCTACAGTGCTAGGGAATGGGGGGATTTAAGTGTTAAAAGCTGTATTCTTTATGGGTTTTAGGATATCCATGTCATGTGAGCACAATTATTTCCCAAAAAGTTTCGTCTCAATGTGAAAATTGGAGCTTTGCCTCTTAAGAATGGAATCAACAAGGAAATAATCAAATCTAAAGAAAAAGAAAATTTTCAATTATATGTTAGATAACTAAGGGGAGATCCAGAGATGGATTTATTTATATATATATAAAATAAAATTTGAACTTATGACATGACAAAAGACTTTACTCTTGAATGGAGTTAACATATAAATTATTTCCTATAACTATATGAAAGAGTAATGATTTTTTTTTTTTTTGGAAGAGGATGTGAGCTCACCATTTTCACAAAAATGATAGTAGAAACTTAGCCTAGGTTTTGGTAATGTCACTTAACTTATATTTGATAAAGAAATTAAAAAATCGATGTTTAAAAAAAAAAAAAAAATTGCTTTGATAAAGAAATGAAAGAAAAAATGACCAAAAAGAGAGGGCAACATATTATGGGAATTATTTTATTCATTCTCTTAGCACGTGAACATGTTATCTTATTATAGTAATTAATATCCTTTCTAATACGATGCCAACAGAGTTAGACAATTTGCCTTCAAAACTTGTCCTAATGTAGATATCAAAGGTTAACGAAATTTAAAAGGAAAATTCGCCTTATATGGGTAGTCGAGCACAACGTTCCTACTTTCCAAAAATTAAAGGATTTTAAAATTACTTTCCAAATATTACAGGATTATGAAATTTATTTAGAATTGTTGCTTACAAATTTAAACATCCAACAAAAATATATTCTTCCATCTACTAGAGTCCAAAACTGTCACAAGGTATCTGAAATTCAATTTTCTTTCTTGAAAATTTTATTAGTACAAAGAGCCAACAATAAATTTGATTCAAAACATTCCCTTAAATTTTTTTTTTTTTTTTTTTTTTTTTTTTTAATGTTGGTCTAATTCTGGTTTTAACCATAACAATCTCATATTAATTATATGGGCATAATCTTTGCAGTTTTAGTTATGATAGAATTTGAAATCTATAATGTTCACTTTATGATAAATACTTTTTATGTTATTTTTTATATAAGTAGGATTCAAACCCATCAAGGGGTCTTCACCAAGGCGACCCATTATCCCCCTATTTATTCTTATTGTGCGCTAAAGGCCTATCCTCACTTCTGTCTGTTGCTCGATCTGAGAAGCAGATTCATGGTTTGTCTGTGTGCTGAGGATGCCCTCATATTACTCACCTCTTTTTTGCAGATGATAGCCTGTTATTTTGCAAAGTTGAAAAAGATGAGTGCCAACAGTTATTGAATATTCTCCAAGCATATGAAGCTGTTTTGGGCCAAAGGTCAATATGGATAAATCCTCAGTAATCTTTAGCCGAAACACGAGCTCCCAAAAGCAACAAGAAATCCGAGACATGCTAGGCGAGTGGGCGCTCAAGGCATCAACAAATACCTGGGTCTGCCAAGTTACATTGGAAGATCAAAAGCACAGGTTTTTGCAGAAAATAAAGGAGTGTGTGGGAAGAAAGTTAATGGGGTGGAAGGAAAAAATGTTGTCGGTTAGAGGGAGAGAAGTATTAATAAAAGCAGTTATTCAGGCTATACCTACATATACAATGAGTTGCTTCAAATTGCCGCAATCTTTGTGTGATGCCTAGTAAAAATGACAAGACAATTCTGGTGGGGCCAAAGACATCAGGAACACAGAATAGCCTGGGTTCGGTGGTCCACATTGTGTACATCAAAGCTACGAGGAGGAATGGGTTTTAGAGACATTATGGCATTCAACCTTGCTATGTTAGCCAAGTAGGGGTGGCGCCTTTTACACCATATAGATTCCCTTCTGTACAAAGTATACAAGGCTTGGTACTTCCCATATTGTAATGTACTCAAAGCTAAGAGAGGAACCAACTCGTCGTATGCCTGAAGGAGTATATGGCAGTCACTAGAAGTGGTTCAGCGAGGTGTGCGATGGAGGGTTAGCAATGGCAAGTGTATACACATATGGGAGGACGAATGGCTCCCAACACCCTCAACGCATAAGGTGATCTCCACTCCAATTGAGATCAATGATATCCCAACGGTCTCCTCACTTATCGATGAACAAACCAAGTCGTGGCGCATGGACATAGTGCAACAAGTCTTTCTCCCTATGGATGTAGACACAATAAATAATATCCCACTTAGCTCGCAACTCCCTGAAGATAAACTAATGTGGATAGGTGATAGGAGGGGTTTTTTCATAGTTAAGAGTGCTTACTATATAGCTCAAGAATACTTATGTACTTCCGCAAGGAGCGAGTCATCTAATGGGGGCCAGATGGGGCAATTATGGCGAGCTCTTTGGTAGTTAAAAATCCCAAACAAGGTAAAAATCTTTACGTGGAAGACTTTACTGAATAGTCTCCCTGTTCGGCTGAATCTACTTCAACGTGGCATTCAACTAGACCCTTTTTGCACTGCATGTGGGCAGGAGGTGGAGTCTATGTCACACGCCTTGTGGACCTGCCAACTGGCTCAGGAAACGTGGATAGCTTTTGAACCAGATATAATGTGCCGAGGCAATGGAAACATTGACATCCACCAACATCTGATGGGGGTGATAGAGACCGAGAGCAAGGAAAAGAGCAGCAAGATTCTCAACCTGCTGTGGTGCATCTGGAACAATCGAAACAAGTTTAACCATGGGGATATGATATCAACCCCCTAACAAATTGAGATCCTGTTAAACCAATGGAGTCTGGCAGGGAATGACACTAGTGCAGGGGACCCCGTAGAGAGACTCAACAGGACTGCAAAGTAGAGAGCACCAGCAATGGGTTTTGTGAAAATCAATGTGGATGGGGCCCTCTTTCATGATACGGAGCAATCAGGAATAGGGGTGATCATGCGAGACTGTGAAGGTGAAGTGGTGATGGCCCGATGTGTTCACCTAGTGGGGCTTTACACTCTTGAGGAGACAAAAGCATTAGCTATTAAAATAGGCTGTAAGTGTGCACAAGAGGAAGGGATTGACAAATTTATTCTTGAAAGTGATGCCCAAGTTATTGTAAACTATCTAAACAAAAGTGGGGAGCTTCTATCCAGTGTGGGAGTCATTATAATTGGGATAAAGGACTTATTGCGAGGGTTCATAGATGGAAGAGTGCAACATGTACCAAGAATGGGAAATCAAGCTGCGCAGACGCTGGCTCAACACACAAAGGGATATCATGACAACTACTCCTAGAGAAACGAGACCCCTATGTTCCTACAAGCTACTTTAAATAATGATATTAGGCTTATGCAGTCTACTGCCTAGCCTAGAGTAGTTTGGGGCCTTGGTTTGTACGCTTGTTTTTTATGGTTTCATTATTTTATTAATACAAGAAATACCTTTTCATCAAAAAAAAAAAAAAGACCAAATCTTTTATTCGATTATAACTTATATGAGACTTTATCAATTGAGTTAATTATAACTCACTCATACCGTTAATACAATTGTGTTTGTACTTTGTACATGTCAAATGCGAATAAATTATAGTTAATTTTTAATTTGTTGAGAAAACTAAAAATAACAAAGACTGGTGTAGTTTAATTCTATTCAGTTAAATGCAAGACTAATGTAGTTTTAGCCATTTTCTTCTTGTCCACTTGGGCTAAGCCAAAAGAATGTGATACTTTGACTGGAATATCAATTTCTTAGAAACC